>BLSH010276658.1:89355-106517 GCA_018402905.1 Glandirana rugosa | reverse complement strand
ATGGGGGCCGTCCTCTCTTCCTACATAAACCCCTTCATAGCATAGCTCTTCAGTTCGTACACAAGCCGTACAAGAACAGAGCACAGAGGGGTGGGTGCTGCGTCTGTCAGTGAACTCGGAGAAAAGGATTTTACGGTAAGTTTTAATAAAATCCCTTTTTCTTCTATCGTTCACTGACAGACGCAGCTCATCATGACGTGTGGGGACGTCCCCAAGCTGTGTCAAAAGAGGGGTGGGTAAACGCTAACAACAGTACCCAACTGAACCTCTAAGGAGGCGCCAGACGCGCCTACACTGCCGCCTGCAACACTTTGCGGCCAAAAGCAGCATCCGAAGATGCAAACACATCAACTTTATAGAACTTAGTGAAAGTGTGAACCGAGGCCCAAGTGGCCGCCTTGCACACCTGTGACACCGAGGCCTGGTGTCTGAAAGCCCAGGAAGTACTTACAGCCCGGGTAGAATGAGTCGTGACCGGAAAAGGGGGAACCTTGCCCCGAACAGAATATGCATGGGTCACGGTCTGTCTGATCCAACGAGAAATCGTAGCCGACGAGGCTGCCAACTGTATGCGCAGGCCTTCTGGCAACACAAACAAAGCTTCAGCTTTTCAAAAAGAAGCTGTAGCAGCCAAGTACACTCGTAAGGCCCTCACTACGTCCAAAGCATGCAACTCAAACTCCTTTGGGTGCGATGGACCAGGGCACAATGAAGGAAGAACAATATCTTCATTAATGTGAAAGGATGAAACCACCTTCAGAAGGAAGGAAGAAGGTCGCAAGACCGCCTTATCCTTATGTATGACTAAGTAGGGAGACTTGCACGATAGTGCTGCTAATTCAGACACCCGTCTGGCGGAAGTGATGGCAACTAAAAAGGCAACCTTCTGCGACAGCAATGACAAAGAAATCTCCCTGATATTCTCATAAGGCGGTTTCTGAAGAACAGAAAGCACCAAATTCAGATCCCACGGAGCCACCAGAACCTTCACCCAAGGCGCCACGTGTCGCACACCTTGCACAAAGGTACGAATCAACGAGTGCGAAGCTAAAGGTCTCTGAAAGAGAATCGCCAGAGCCGATATCTGGCCCTTGAGAGTACTCAAAGCCAGTTTTTTGTTCAGGCCCTGTTGTAAAAAAGTCAGGACCCTGGACACGACATAAGAGCGAGGGTTATGGCCCTCCGCCTCGCACCAAGCAATATAAGCCTTCCAGGTGCGGTGATAAATCTTTCGAGAAGTACACTTACGAGCTTTTAACAAAGTAGGGATCACAGAGTCAGCGACTCCCCTGTCTCTCAGCAGAGGGTAAAGCAGGGTGCAAGATGGGCCCCTGAGACAGAAGATCATCTCGCAGCGGGAGCCGCCAAAGGGCATCTGCCACCATTCGCACCACGTCGGCGTACCAAGTGCGCCGAGGCCAATCTGGAGCCACCAGGATTATTGGTATCCGCTCCGCCACTATCCTGCGTATCAATCGCGGGAGCAGTCTTATCGGAGGGAAAGCGTACAGAAGACGATAACGGCCCCAGGGTGCCACCAGAGCGTCTGTGGCCACTGCCAACGGATCCTTCATTCTGGACACAAAGGTCTCCGCCTTTTGAATGAACCGGGACGCCATGAGATCCACGTCCGGCATCCCCAATCTGCGGCAAATTTGATTGAACACCTCCGGGTGGAGAGACCACTCTCCCTGGTCCAGTGTCTGGCGACTGAGATAGTCTGCCTGCCAGTTCTCCACACTCGGAATGTAAATGGCTGAGATCGCCGGAATGTGACGTTCCGCCCAACGTAGTATCAGAGCTGCCTCCGCCGCAGCTGCTGGACTCTTTGTGCCGCCCTGATGGTTCACATACGCCACTGCTGTGGCATTGTCCGATTGAATTTGAATCGGACGACCCTGCAATCTCACTGTCCAGTGAAAAAGGCACAATCTGATTGCTCTCAGCTCCAGAACGTTGATGGGGAGGCGAGCTTCCTGTGCCGACCAACGGCCCTGGGCAGACAGCAGCCCCAGGATCCCTCCCCAGCCCGAAAGACTGGCATCCGTGGTGATGATTACCCACTGGAGGGGCAGGAACGACTTCCCCTGAATCAGGACCGAGTCCCGAAGCCACCAGGTCAGAGAAGCCCTGGTCTGGGAGCTCAGACGGATCAGAAGGTCCAATGACCGAGGAGACCTGTCCCACCGAGCCAGAATTGCTCGCTGAAGGAGACGAGTGTGACTCTGGGCAAATGGTATCGCCTCAAACGACGAGACCATGAGCCCCAGCACCCGCATACAGAACCATAATGAAGACTGACGGTGCGACAAGAGGGTGCGCACTGCCGACTGTAGAGACAGCAACTTGGCTGGAGGGAGGAATACCTTCGCCTGCTCTGTGTACAGAATTCGACCCAGATACTCCAGGCAATGGGATGGAGAGGCCGACGACTTCTGCAGGTTCAGCAACCAGCCAAAGTCCTGCAGTGAGGTCATTGTGATACCCACATTCTCCTCCAGAGCCGAGGCGGACTCCGCTCGCAGGAGCAGGTTGTCTAGGTAGGCTACTACCGCAATGCCTCTCTGTCTCAGCAACGCCAACACCGGTGCTAGCAGTTTTGTGAAAACTCGAGGTGAATGGGTACATGGAGGTATGCATCCCTGATGTCCAGGGACGCCAGAAATTCCCCCTGATGAAGGGCGGCCACGACCGAGCGGATAGATTCCATCCGGAATTTCCGTGCTCAGACATACCGGTTCAGGGCCTTCAGGTCCAGTACGGGCCGAACCCCCCCCCCCCTTTTTTGGGAACCACGAAAAGATTTGAGTAGAACCCTCGAAACCTCTCTACTGGGGGCACTGGCACGATCACCCCCTGGTCTGAGAGTGCTTGTACAGCCCCAAAAAGGGCCTCCCGGCGTTCCTGCGGGAGCCCTAAATTTGATGGGAAGAACCTGTCTGGGGGTAGAGTGTCGAACTCTATCCTGTACCCGGTGGACACCACTTCCCGGACCCATCGGTCGCAAATGTGAGTCAGCCACCGGTCTGCGAACCCCAGAAGACGTCCCCCCCACCCGAAACCCGGGTGGGGGCAACCCATCAGGTTGAGGAGGACTTGTCCTCTGCCTTTTCGGCTTTGCGCTGCCACTGCCGCCTTCCGGCCCCTGCAGCGACCTTACCGGAGCGGGTCCCTTTACCTTCTGCGCCCGGGGCGTGAAAAAAACTTGACCTGAAGGAGGGGGCCCCTGTCTACGGCGAAACTCACGCCTACGGGGCTCTGGAAGGAAGGTACTCTTACCTCCCGTGAAGTCCTTAATAATCTCATCCAAGCGTGGACCAAATAGACGTCCACCCTGAAAAGGGAGATCAGCAAGACCTTTTTTGGAAGCGTGGTCACCGGACCAAGAACGCAACCAAAGTATCCGTCTGAGTATGACGGCAAATATCGTTATTCTGGATAACATCGGCAGTAAATCAACGGCCGCATCACAAAGGTACTTGAAACCTTGGAGCAAAAACTCAGCCTTCTGCGGCGCATCCATCAGGCGACCGCCTTCCAGGTCCTTCAGGAGCTCTTCCATACACTCGGACAGATGTTGCGCCGCCATGGCGGACGCCAAGGCCGGTCGCACAGCGGAACCTGCCACCAGGAACAGCGACTTTAAAAGCGCCTCTGTTTTTCTATCAGCGGGATCCTTAAAAGAAGGAGTCCCTTCCAGAGGGATGGTCGTCGCCTAACTAAGGCGTGCTATCGGTGGGTCCACCACAGGGGATTCCCATTTTTTCAAAAAGCTTTCCTCAAAGGGATAGCAAGCAGCGAACAGTTTTGACAGCGAAGAAGAGTGCTGTGGACGCTGCCATTCACGATAAAGAAAATGATCAAAAAAGTCATTGTAGGGATAAGCCTTGGGGTTCCTAGGGGGCCTAGAGGACCCACACACATACGCAGCAGACTGCGATTCACCATCCTGACCCAGTTGCAGCTTAGTGCGAATGCCAGCGATAATGGTAGCAACCAACGCTTTCTCGCGCGCAGCCGCCGCCCCCTGGTCCCCTTCGCCGTCCGATGGGCCCAGTTCCCCATCGCATAGGTCCACTGGGGTCTCTGAGACCCCTGAGGCCACTTCCGGCTCAGAATCCTCCCCTGATGAATAAAGAGGAGGAGGGGGACGCTTCTTGGGGGCCTGTTGGGCGACCTCCTCCCGGGGGAGAAATTCGCTAAAAACCGCCCGCAGCTGGTCCAAAAATGCCCTTTGCGCAGATTGCGCCGCCACTGATGCCTCCTCAGCAGGGTCAGCAGTGTAATTTGCCATCGTCTACCCCCAGAAAAACACTCTTAGTGACACACAGGGGACTAAGGAGAATGAGGCACCTCCCACACTGCAGCACACCACCGCCCACAGTGCACCAGGAAAACCAGGACTGCACCCACCGCCACCAGCACTCACAGGGAACCCAGCTATACTTGCTGTTCCGCTGCCTGTAACTTCTGGATGTATCGTCAGAAGAGCCGCGCCGCCAGATCATCGCTCCACAGAGAAGGAAAAAACGCTGCAGGCACGTGTATTGCAGAGGTATGCAGTCAAAATGGCCGCTGTTAAACACTAGAGGCCAAAAGACACCTTCTGGGAACGTGCAGTACCGCAAACGGCCGCTCTGAGCGCTAGAGGGAAAGCCCCATAGGCCCAAAATGTCCGCGTCTACGGCAAAATGGCGGGCCGCCGCAGAATGGCGGCCGATCGCCGCACGGCTGCGAAAAACGAAATGAACGGCCTAAACGATCGGTGCGCGGGGGGGATGAACGGGAGCTCCACGCGTCCCACCAGCGGCTACCCAGCAAGAAAAACATTTTTTTTTTTTTTGTGCGGCCGTTGGTCCTCTTTTCCGCCCCTAAAAAGGGGGGAAAGGCAGGAACCCTCACCCACCACTCCGATGAGCGCCGTGGGTAGCCACCCAGTCGCAGACCTTCCGCCCCCTCTTGGGCGGTATGCTGCAGGCCAGAAAATCGCCCTTGCCGCATCGCATCCAGGTCTGGGCGCAAGGGGGGGGCACGGAACAGGCACGATGCGGCGGGTCCCCATACATCGGGACTGGCTCGCATCGGTCGGCCAGGTCAGGGAAAGTACAGGGCCCAAGGACCCTCTATGCCCCGACCGGCTTTTTGATAGCAGATCAGTGTCTTGATAGAAGTCAAATAAAATAAAAAATTTAAATAAAAAATGGTCACAAACAGGACCACAAATTCCCCTAAAGGGAAGCCAGGTCAACTCCTTGCAAACTAGGCATAAGAACTGGGGAGCTATGCTATGAGAGGGCTTATGTAGGAAGAGAGGACGGCCCCCCATGGGAGGGGCCAGCTGTTTCTTTTCCCTGCCTAGTTAACTCCTAGTGGGACAAGCATAAACCCACACGTCATGATGAGCTGTGTCTGTCAGTGAACGATAGGAGAAAAAGGAATTTTATTAAAACTTACCGTAAAATCCTTTTCTCCGAGTTCACTGACAGACGCAGCTCTTCATTGACTTTGTGGGTTTTATGTCCGTTACTACTAGGAGTTAACTAGGCAGGGAAAAGAAACAGCTGGCCCCTCCCCTAGGGGCCGTCCTCCTTTCCTACATCAAACCCCCTTCCTGTATAGCTCTTCAGTTCGTACACAAGCCGTATAGAAACAGAGCCCAGAGGGGTGGGTGCTGCGTCTGTCAGTGAACTCGGAGAAAAGGATTTTACGGTAAGTTTTAATAAAATCCCTTTTTCTCCTTACGTTCACTGACAGACGCAGCTCTTCATTGACTTTGTGGGGACGTCCCCAAGCTGTGTCAAAAAAGAGGGGTGGGTAAACGCTAACAACTGCACCCTACACTGCCGCCTGCAAAACTTTGCGGCCAAAGGCAGCATCCGAAGATGCGAACACATCGACCTTGTAAAACTTGGTAAAGGTGTGAACCGAGGCCCACGTGGCCGCCTTGCACACCTGGGACACCGAAGCCTGATGTCTGAAGGCCCTGGAAGTACTAACCGCCCGAGTAGAATGCGCCGTGACTGGGAAAGGGGAACTTTTCCCCGAACAGAATACGCATGAGTCACGGTTTTTCTAATCCAATGAGAAATAGTAACCGAAGAAGCCGCTAATCCTTTACGCGGCCCTTCTGGAAGAAAAAACAAGGCGTCAGCTTTCCGAAAAGGAGCTGTAGCAGCCAAGTACACTCATAAGGCCCTCACTACGTCCAAGGCGTGCAACGCAAAGCTCCTTTGGGTGCGATGGACGAGGGCACAACGAAGGCAGGATAATATCTTCATTGATGTGAAAGAAAGAGACTACCATCGGAAAGAAAGAGGGAGAAGGGCCCAAGACCGCCTTATCCCTAAGCAGTACTAAGAGGGAGACTCGCACGATAGTGCAGCTAATTCCGACACCCGGCTAGCACAAGTGATGGCTACCAAAGCCACCTTCTGCGACAGAAGTTGTAAGGAAACTCCCTGAGTTTCTCATAAGGTGGTTTCTGAAAAACAGAGAGCACCAGATTCAAATCCCACGGAGCCATCAGAGATCTTACCCGAGGCGCCACATGTCGCACACCTTGTACAAAGGTACGAATCAGAGAGTGCGAAAACAAGGCCTCTGAAAAAGAATGGCTAAGGCCGAAATTTGGCCCTTGATAGTATTGAAGGCCAATTTTTTGTTCAGGCCCTCCTGTAAAAAGGTCAGGACCCTGGATACGACATAAGAGCGGGGGTAAAGCCCTCCGCCTCACACCAAGCAATATAAGCCTTCCAGGTGCGGTGATAGATCTTGCGAGAAGTACACTTGCGAGCTATTAGCAAAGTAGGGACTACGGAGTCGGCGACTCCCCTGTCCCTCAGCACCTGGGACTCAATAGCCAAGCCGGCAAGCCAGTGAAGGTAAAGCAGGGTGCAATATGAGTCCTGGAGACAGAAGATCGTCTCGCATCGGGAGCCGCCAGGGGCATCCGCCACCATTTGCACCACGAAGGCGTACCAAGTGCGCCGGGGCCAATCTGGGGCCACCAGAAACGTCGGTATCCCCTTCGTCATTATTCTGCATACCAATCTCGGAAGCAGTTGAATCGGTGGGAAGGCGTGCAGGAGACGATAAAAGCTCCAGGGGGCCATTAGAGCGTCCGAGGCCACTGCCAACGGATCCCTCGTTCTGGACACAAAGGCTGTCACTTTGTGATTGAACCGGGACGCCATGAAATCTACATCCGGCGTCCCCCATCTGAGACAAATCTGAGCGAACACCTCCGGGTGGAGGGACCACTCCCCTCGGTCCAGCGTCTGGCGACTGAGAAAGTCCGCCTGCCAGTTCTCCACACCTGGAATGTAAACCGCCGAAAGAGCCGGAACGTGAAGTTCCGCCCAACACAGTATTAGTGCTGCCTCAGCTGCCGCCGCTGGGCACCTTGTGCCCCCCTGATCATCCACATACGCCACCGCTGTGGCATTGTTTGATGGAATTCAGATCAGACGGCCTTGCAATCCCATTGACCAATGAAGGGGACACAGTCCGATTGCTCTCAGTTCCAGCACATTGATGGACAGACGAGCCTCCTGAGCCGATCAACGGCCCTGGGCCGAAAGCTGGCCCAAGACTCTGCCCCAGCCCATCAGGCTGGCGTCTGTGGTGATAATCACCCACTAAAGAGGCAGGAACGACTTCCCCTGCGTTAAAGCCGGGTCCCGTAGCCACCAGATCAGGGACGCCCTGGTCTGGGGGCTCAGCCGGATAGGACGGTCCAACGACCGATGGGACTTGTCCCACCGAGTCAGAATTGCTCGTTGGAGAGGACGAGTGTGACTCTGGGCAAGAAGGGATCGCTTCAACGACGAGACCATGAGCCCCAGAAGACTGACGGTGCGACCAGAGGGTGCGCACAGCCGACTGTAGACTCTGCAGTTTTGCTGGAGGGAGAAACACCTTCGCCCGTTCCGTGTCCAAAATGAGGCCCAGATACCCCAAACGGCAGGAGGGGGCCACTGATGACTTCTTCAGGTTTAGTAACCAGCCGAAGTCCAGTAAGGATGCCATCGTTATGCTCACATTCTCCTCCAAAGCCGAGACCGAGTCCACTAGCAGGAGCAGATCGTCCAGGTATGCCACTATGGCAATGCCTCTCTGACGCAGCAACGCCAACACCGGAGCTAACAACCTTGTAAGGACCCGGGATGCGGAGGTCAGGCCGAAGGGAGGAGCCACGAATTGGAATGGCGATCCCCCACGCGAATCGCAGGAAAACGCTGGTGACGAGGATGGATGGGTACATGGAGGTACGCGTCCCTTTTCAATGACGCCAAGAATTCTCCTTGGTGGAGGGCGGCCACAACCGACCGAACAGACTCCATCCGGAACTATCGCGCCCTGACATACATGTTCAGAGCCTTCAGGTCCAGGATGGGCCGAAAACCCTCCCCTTTTTTGGGTACCACAAAAAGGTATGAGTAAAAACCTTGAAACCTCTCCCCTGAGGGAACCGGGGCAAACACCCCTTGGTCCGAGAGAGCCTGCACTGCCTCGGATAGGGCCATCCTGCGATCCCGCGGGAGATTCAAGCTTTAAGGGAAGAACCTGTCTGGGGGTGGAAAGAGAAACTCTATCCTGTACCCGGTGGACAACACTTCCCAGACCCAGCGGTCTGAAACACGGGTCAACCATCGCTCTGCGAACCCCAGAAGACGTCCACCCCACCCGACCTTCGGGTGGGGGCAACCCATCAGGCTGAGGAAGGCTTGTCCTCCGTCTGTTCTGTTTTGTGCTGCCAGTGCCATCTTCTGGCCCCTGCAGCGACTTACCAGAGCGGGTCCCTTTACCTACCGTGCTCGAGGCACGAAAAAAAGCTTCTTCTGACCTGAGGGGGAAGGCTCCTTTCTACAGCAAAACTCACGCCTGCGGCGATGATTTCATCAAAATGTGGGCCAAAGAGACGTCCATCCTGAAAGGGGAGGCCAGTCAAACTTCTCTTGGAAGCGTGGTCGCTCGACCAGGAACGCAGCCAAGAATTCGGCGAAGCCTGACGGCCGAGATCGATATTCTGGACAACAGGGGCAGAATATCCATGGCCGCATTCGATCCCTTGGAGAAAAAACTCAGCCTTCTGCGGCGCCTCCATCAGGCGACCACCTTCTAGATCCTTCATAAGGCCTTTCATGCATTCAGATAGATGCTGTGCCGCCATGGCCGAAGCCAGGGTCGGTCGTACAGCAGAGCCTGCGCTCAGAAACAGGGACTTCAAAAGTGCTTCTGTCTTCCTATCAGCGGGATCCTTAAAGGAAGGAGTCCCTTCCATAGGGATAGTAGTCGCCCTAGTAAGGCGTGCAATCGGTGGGACCACCGCAGGGGACTCCCACTTTTTTTTTTTTTTTTAGAAGCTCTCCTCAAAGGGATAGCGAACCGCAAAACATGATGACAGTGAGGGGGAATGCTGTGGGTGCTGCCATTCACTATATAGGAAATGGTCAAAGAATTTGTTATAAGGATTAGTCTTGAGGGCCCTGGGGGGCCTAAAAAATCCACACACATACGCAGCAGATCGTGAATCATCATCTAGATCCAGCTGCAACATAGTGCGAATGCCAGATAATGGTGGCCACAGGTGCTGCTTCTTGTGCAGCTGCTAGCCCCTGGTCCCCTTCAGGAGGTACACTGTCACCCCCTGTCTCCTCATCAGATAGGTTTTCAGGGGTCCCAGAGACCCCTGATGCCAGCTCTGGCTCAGATTCCTCCCCTGATGACAATTGAGGGGGGAGGGGGACGCTTCCTGGGGACCCGCAGATCGGCGTCCCCACAGGGAAAACTCGGTGAAAACCGTTTAGAAAAGGCCCCTTGATCCGATCAGGGGGCTGCTGATGCCACCTCAGGATCAGTCACTTTTTTTTTTTTTTTCAAAGGGAAAATGACACAAAAAAAGGGAAAAGGGGACGCCCACACTCAGCCACACACCCACGGTCTTTACTGAGGACAGTTCCCACCACCACCAGCACCCAGGGGGAGCCCAGCTATACTTGCTGTTCCGCAGTGCAGATCGTCAGGAAGAGCTGTGCTGCTTGTCACCGCCGTTTCTGAAGAGGGGAGAAGCTGCAGCCACGTGTAGATGCAGAGCATGCAGTCAAAATGGCCGCTGTGAAACACTAGAGGCCGACACACCCTTTCAGGAAACGTGCAGTACCGAAATAGGCCGCTCCGAGCGCTAGAGGGAAAGCCCCATAGGCTGGGAATGTCCGCGGCTACAGCAAAATGGCGGCGGTCTGTCGCAAAATGGCGGCCGGTTGCCGCATGGCGATCCGGATGAGAAGTCCGGTAAATCGCCGTGGTGCTGGGGGGGGGAAGGGGGCATGTGGCGGGGGGCAGGGAGCTATAGTCCCAACATGGCTAACCTGGGGCGTTACAAGAACCCAGTTGCGGTAGTCGTCGGGCCCCCACATGCCCCTAGGAAGGGGGGGCGCTCACTTACCCATCCGACGCCGCGGTAGCCGCTTAAGCAGACTTTGCGCCCTTGACGGCGGTATGCTGCAGGCCCAAGTCGCCCAGCCGAATCGCATCGGTAGAGGGGGACCAGCAGGCGGATTGCACCCCGGGCCGCCCGCACAGAACGGGCTGGATGCGGCGGGTCCCTAGTGGCGGGACTGGCTTCGCATCATGTTGGCCAGGTCGGGGAAAGTACAGAGCTCTAGGACTCTCTATGCCCCGACCGGCTTCTTGATAGAAGATTTCATCTTGATTGAAGTGAAAATATAAGAAAAAATAAAATAAAAAATGGTCACAATCGGACCGCAGTTCCCCTGAAGGGAAGCCAGGTCAACTCCTTGCGAACTAGGCATTGAAACTGAAGAGCTATACAGGAAGGGGGTTTGATGTAGGAAAGGAGGACGGCCCCCAGGGGAGGGGCCAGCTGTTTCTTATCCCTGCCTAGTTAACTCCTAGTAGTAACGGACATAAAACCCACAAAGTCAATGAAGAGCTGCGTCTGTCAGTGAACGTAAGGAGAAAGAAATATTTTTGTTTGGGTACAACGTCGCACGACCGCCAATTGTCAGTTAAAGCCACACAGTGCCAAATCGCAAAAAGTGCTCTGGTCCTAAGGTAGGAAATCCATCCGGTCCTTAAGAGGTTAAGAAAAATCCCATAATCATTATTGGCCAGTGGCACTTTTACCACTTGCCTACTGGGCACTTTTACTTCCTTCCTGCCCAGGCCAATTTTCAGCTTTCAGTGACTTTGAAAGACAATTGTGCGGTCATGCAACACTGTACCCATATGAAATTTTATAAATTTTTTTCACACAAATAGAGCTTTCTTTTGGTGGTATTTAATCACCGCTGTTTTTTTATTTTTATTTTTTGCTAAACAAATAAGATCGAAAGTTTTGGAAAAAAAACCCCAAAAATCGTTTTCATAGTTTGTTATAAAATTTACAAATATATATAAAAAAAAAAGAATTTTTCCTCCTTCGTTGATGATCACTGATGAGGTGGCGGCACTGGTGGATGGCACTGATGGGCATAGATTGGCAGCACTGGTGGGCACGGTTGGGACTGCACAAATTAGGGCACCGATAATCAGTGCCCTGATTATCAGTGTACATGTCCCTTTTAAAGAAGCTGGATCTCGTCCCTTCTCTCCTCATGCCGCCATGTCCTCTGGACACTGTGATCACAGAGCTCCGCAGCGAGCACGATCACAGGAGGCCGTCATATGGTGGCCTCCCAGAACTAGCTGTCTGTGCAGTAGCCGTCATTCGGCTATAGCGTGGTCGGCAAGTGGTTAAACCCACCCTCCCCATCTTTGAAACATGATCCCAAATTCATTGGTGGTGAATCCCAAGCCTTCTGTTGCTGCTGCCTTTTTTATCCTCTCCATCCTTTTCCTCTGTTGTCAGAGGAAGTGGAGGGATCTCAAATGTAAACACAGGCAGTGTTTCCATTTGTGATCACTGTGATTGGCCATCACAGTGATCATAGGGCCACTCCAATTGGCTCTATGCATTTTGCCTGTAATATCCAATGTCAGTTCAGTCACAGAGCCCTACCATGTCCATTAAAATTAAAAGGATCTTCTCCCCCACCTGCTGTCACTTTTTGAAAAGAACACGGCCATACAGGCTCCACCCACATGGCCATATCACAGTTTCCTGTGAATGGACTACAACTACTGTCATCCATTGTGGATGATGATTGTAATTCTCAATGAACTGCAAAGGCACTGGTGAGCGCTTGCGTAGGTCATGGATTTTTCCTGCTCTCAAGTTACTGCCTGCCCGTACGAGCAAACTATCTTGAGAGTCTGCAGGAGCCCTGCATTGCACCCATGATCTGCTGATCACAGGTGCAATGCTCTGCAGGCTCCCTAGGGTAAAAAAATAAATAACTGCACATTTTTTCTACCTGCAATTCTATTTATTATTTTTTATGAAAAGATTAACTTATCCTTTAACAATCTGAACAGCAAAAAGCAGGAAATTGATCAGCAGTATATGGGCAATCAGGATACTAATTTGAAGCGAGTGCCATATTATTTGTATGTATTTGCAGTAGAATTGATCACCTGTAGATTATTTTGTGAACACTACTGAAAAAAAAAGGAAAACCTGATGAACTGTATTGAATTGTATTGTAATTGTACTGTCTGCCCTAATGTTGTAAAGCGCTGCACAAACTGTCGGCGCTATATAAATCCTCTATAATAATAATAATTACTGACCTGTTTTGTAGAGTCTGAGGTGAAGTCAGGATGAGTGAGAAGAATATCCATATCCCCACTAGATTCTGCACCTAAAGGAAACAAAATAAGCAAAGTTTCAGGATATGTAAATTGGGATGTATTTCAAATTACAAGGTACCAGAAAGCATCTTGTGCAAACTTCAATCTATCAGGAAATTTGGAAGTTTAACAGATCAGAATGGCCTGGGATTTGGTCATAGCAGCAGGGACATATAGGCTGCTACCATCGCTGCCTGCACTGGATACAATAGTGGATACTGGTAATTGGTGCTTAGCATTAAGAAGAGGCTGAAATAAATAAGATCACCCCAGAATGGTGATAGGAAAAAAAAAAAAAAAAAAAAAAGAGGGGAGAGAAATTCATACATTGTCTACCCACTTGCTTTTATTCATTATGACAGGTATTTCTTAAAGAGAAACTATATGCAACCAGCCAAGTTTACTAGTAATATACATATACTGCATGTGAACAGTATCCACTCACAAAACATTTGTAATTCTGTTCAGCCATGCTTGAGATTTACAAACCTCTACAACAAAGCACAAACAGAAAGATCGCTCTGCTACTTCCAAATGCATATGAACGCCTTTATGCATCACCCACCAGCTAATTGTAAAGATAAGGTGTCCAAAATACAGACTGGATGTGGAGAGGTGGTATAGGAAGCTGAACTACTGAATTACTGAAGCAGAAAATACGTTTGTCATCTGCCTAGCAGTGCAGTGCAACAAATGAGTATTAATCACAACAAAGGATTTGCAGAATTCCAAATCCTTTTAATAAACACGGATGTAATTCAAATGTGTACCCAATAAGCTTTTTGCTAATTTTAGACTCTGCAATATCCAAACCTGGTTTCTGTGCGTCTCTATGGAACACAGGCTGGTGTTAGGGGAGCTACCGGGTGCTGTACATAACTACCTGAAAATATCACAGTACCCAGTGATATGCTCAGGAGCCCTCAGTGCTGATGGCTCTTGGCAGGATTTATGTAAATATCAAAATGCCTTGATGGTTAGGTATTTGTCTGGAGGAGTCCGAGGTTCAAGGCAGGCTGCATTTGCATGCATGCATCTAAAAGGCCCCCATTGTGTAGTGAAATAAGAGTAAGCAATAACAATAGAGAACAGGAGCCTGTACAAATGTGCAAGACAGCCCCAGGTTCACACTTTTGCGATCTCAGATATCTCATGTGATTCGCACTCGCACTGCAGGTGCTGATCAAATGCGATCTCTGAGCAGTGCGAGTTCAGCCATACAGTTGTATGGCTGAACTCGCATTAGATTTGTAAAATAAATGTGCATGTACCTTTTTTCCGGCACTAGAATCGCATCGCATGGGTGTTCTCACAAGTTCACAAAACTGGGGGTGTCATTAACTTTGTAATGACACCTGCAGCGGTTCACAGAAAGCAGTGTGAACTGATTGCAGGAAGACTGTGATGCCGGAACCGGCTCTATAATCACGCTGGTTCCCGCATCGCACATGTGTGAACCAAAGGAGAAGCTGGAGTTCAGCTTTCAATTTCTAAGATTTGTTTGAATCCGGTTGGCGGTTGCAATAAATTGCTCAATACTAACATTTCTGGAAGTGAGCAAGAAGCCTGCAAAGGGCAAGTATAGGAAGAGCTCTTATGCACTACAACCAGATAAGAAAACAGGTTCTCAAATCATTAAATTAATGAAAAAGGGAGCAGGATGACCTGGTTCAGGACAGTTTAATAATATGTAAACCTAACATTTCATATTCATGGTATGTGCCTGCTGTACCATGTACTTGTATGAGAAAGTATCCTGTTCTCTTTGTATTGCTTCGTGTGTTCCTGCCAGTTCCTCTGCTTTTTTTAAAATAAAAAAACGGACCACACTGGGCATGAGAGCACAGCGTGGTAATTTCTCTAGCTATACTGGGAACTCAGCCTGCTCTCCTCCAATAATCAGACCTGTACGGACACGTCCCCGTCCCCCCAAAATTATTTACTGGGAAGATCAGTGAGCTGCTGTTTCTCCTCCCTGAGCTCCCTGAACACAAGGAATGTGAGTACCTATTAAAAATGGGGAAAATAAGGTAATTTTTTTTATATGTATACATATGTAAACATTTTGCCTTTCATTTTCTAATTTAAACTGAATGGGTTGTTTTACAAGATGAAGGTTCACATATACTTTAATAATTGCTGAAAACTGAAGAACCAAGCTGACATGTTACCTGTACATATTTGTTTTATTCTGGCTGGAGTATGTCCTTAAAGCCATGAACTCCATTTTTATATTGGCTCAATGCTGATAGGTGAAGTGACTTCCACCAAAATGTTGCCCTGCTGCGTGTGTATACCTGTTGTAAGGACATCAGACTGTATGCTCCATCAGGGGCAGGTACTGGTGTATATGTCCAATGAAAAACAAATAAAATGGAAGAATACCTCTTCTGAAGCTACCGCATACTGTGCCGATGTACTCTGAATCCAGGTTATTTAGTTTTTCAAGAACAATTTCCTAAAAAGAAAAAATATATAAATAAAATTTTAGTGACCATAAAGAGGACAGAAAATGGCACTTTATAAGTCTATATTGTATGCATCATTAACCTCTGTAGTAAGCAACTATGCCCAGATGTCTGATGGCGACTCTGGTAAAAGTTTATGCTATTCTTCTCAAAAAATCTCCACACCATACAATCTTTTAGATCCACTAACTATGTAGTACAGGGGCTTTCCTGATTGTATACAAATTGTCTGGATAGTTTAACCACTTCAGCCCTGGAAGGATTTCACACTTTAGGACCAGAGCACTTTTTGCGATTCTGCACTGCGTCGCTTTAACTGACAATTGCGCGGTCGTGCGACGTTGTTCCCAAACGAAATTTGCGCCCTTTTTTCCCCACAAATAGAGCTTTCTTTTGGTGGTATTTGATCGCCTCTGCTTCATTTATGATCACCGCTACAAACAAAAGAAGAGTGACAATTTTGCAAAAAACAAACAAACAAACAGTTTTTCTTACTTTTTGCTAAAATACAAATCCAAAAAAAAAAAAATAAATATAAAAAAACATTTTTTTTCATCGGTTTTGGCCGTTTTATATTCTTCCTCATATTTTTGGTAAAAAAAAAAAAAAAAAAAAATCACAATTGGCGTTTATTGATTGGCTTGCGCAAAACTGCCCGCGTTTACGGGTGATGAGAATTCATTTCTGGGGTTTTTATTTATTATTTTTTTTTTTACTAGTAATGGCGGTGATCTGCGGTTTTTAGCGGTACTGGGATATTGCCGCGGACATGCCGGACCGTTTTGACACTTTTTTGGGACCAATGACATTTATACAGTGATCAGAAATTTAAATATCCACTGATTACTGTATAAATGTCATTGGCAGGGAAGGGGTTAACCTGCAGGGGGAGATCTAGGGGTTAACTGTGTTCCCTAGGCGTGTTCCAACTGTGGGGGGGCTGGGCTGTTATGGGCATAAAAGAGATCTAACTGATCCCAGTGACAGGTCTAGATCTCCTATGCCCACACTAACAGAGCGGGGAACCACCGTGTTTACATCGGCGGTTCCCCGTTCTTTTGTTGTGGCCGCTAATCGCGGCTCGCCGGCGGACATCGGGTCCGCCCGAGCCGTGGGCACACTCCTCAGGAGTATGGCAGGCGCACACGCGCCCCCTAGCGGCCACCTGCAAATCACCGCTTATTTACGCTGATTCGCGGGACGCATCCACACTGCCGCAGTAAATATACTGCGCGCAGCGTGGAAGCGGTTAAGTATGTCATCAAATTACATAGTTGCAATAAATCTAAACACAAAATATTGTATAAAAATTGTATGGCCAGATTGTAATGTGCATGATGAGTTTAGGAATCAATCCCCTTGTCACCCCAAGCAATCACCAGGAAAATCCTACTGTTACCCTTAAAGAACTACTAAACCCACCAATTTAACCAATTTCTCAAAAGAAAGCTTGAGATAGAAATGTTCAATAAAAGTTATTAAAGTGGTTGTAAACATTCAATTAAAAAAAAAAAAAAAAAACAACAAAACATGCCTATACTTACCTGCTCTGTGCAATGGATTTGCATAAAACAGCCCCGGTCCTCTTCTTCATGGATCCCCCTCCTGCCCTCCTGTTTATTGGGTGCGCCCACGGAAAGCCACTTTCCTTGGGGGGCACCTGTGCAGGCTCGCTTCCAAGTCCTGCTGGTGTGTCCATTGACACAGACAGCGGGAGCTCCTGCTGCTATCAATCTGTCCAATGAAGAGCGACAGTGGCTGGAGCACATCACTGGATCAGATTGGGCTCTCTCCTGGCCCCGACAAAATACGTTTAGGTAACGTGTCTCGTCCATTCATATCCGTACAAAACAACAAAAAAAAAAAAAAAAAATTAACTTACAAATGTTGGTGAAATTATTGAAAATAACTTGTAAAGATAGAGTTCGAAAGAAAACTCTT
>BLSH010276658.1:72795-89345 GCA_018402905.1 Glandirana rugosa | reverse complement strand
AAAAAAAAAAAGAAAAAAAAAAAAGAAAAAAAAAAAAAGATTCTGTTCCTTTAACGCATTTTAAAGCGGTTGTCTACCCATTGAAAAAAAAATAAAAATGCACCGCATACTAGCTCATTATGAAATACTCACCTTGAAACGAAGATCCGACCAGGCTGCTCGGTCCCCTCTGAGGGAGTGGACATCTTCCCTCGGATCTTGCTTCCGGGTACGGGGCTCCGGAGCTGTGACTGGCTGGAGCCATGAGACTTCACTCCGGCGCATGCGCGTGGCAGCCCGTCTTTCCGGCAAGGTCCGGTGCTATGCGCCGGTCCTGCACCGGGACATACACGGTGCATGCGCAGTGACGCCGCAGCTGCTTGGAGGGGGAATATCTCCTAAACCTTACAGGTTTAGGAAATATTCATTTTACCTACAGGTGAGCTTTATTATAGGCTTTCCTGTAGGTAAAAATCCCTCTAAAGGGTAGACAACCACATAGTGCTTGTGCGGTGTCATTTCTCCCTTTGTATGCTTTTTAAAAAAAAAAACCTGGTTGATCCTGTCTGTTCCTGCCTCCCCCTATGTAAACTGACCATGGTAACCATGGCTGCTGATCCATGATACCGTAGTCAGTTTACATGCCTCCATCATCCACTGCTCTCCTCTCTCTTCATGCCTGTCAGCTCAGCATGTGTTTCAGCCATCTCCTCCCTTCCCGTCGCTATAGCTGTATTGCTACTAGTGGTAAAACATGTAATCCCCTCTCTTACATCAATATTTAATGTGCAGTATCTGTAGTTTTTAAAAATTATTTTGCAAAATAACTTCTTTACAGCGCCGCTGGGGGCCCATGCTACCTCGTGCCGATCTCCTCCGTGCTGACGTTGGCAGGGAAACACAGCCCCTCCCACTGCAGCACTCAGATCGAGGAGGAAGCAAGCTACATGAGCACCCAGGGGTGCTGTAAAATAAGGTATTTTGCGGAATCTTTTTTTTAAAACAGATACTGCACATTAAATCTTCATGTCAGAGAGGGAATTACATGTTTTATCACAGGTGACTTTACAACCACTTTAAGGTGAAAAACCTTAATGCTTTACAACCTCAGCACACCTCACTGCCACAGTTGCCAAGGTGTTTATGTCAGCTCTCAACAGATTTTTCAAGCTCTGAAATGGCTGGTGGCATAGCTAATCACGTGTGCAGCATCATGGCAACCGCAGATCTAAATAGAGGCCAAGATGGCTGCTTCCTTGGTGGATTAGAGTGTTTAGTTTCACTTTGACTGATGGGTTACTTTCCTAACAGGGATCACTTGTGTATAAGCATACCACCAAAAAAAAAAAAAAAAAAAAAATCTCTCATCTATTTGCTGGTGTGTTTTGTGTGTGTAGAAAGACCTAGTCAGAACTTCAAAAGTAGATGGTAAGGTTCCATTACACACATATTGCATTACATATTGAAAAGAATATATATTTAAGGGTATCCACTGTGATATGGTCATAAACAATGCTTGGCCACATGTACTATTAATTCACTGAATAAACAGAGCGTTACCTGCATCTTAAGCATTTCTTCTCTGGGAATCCGCATCTCAAAATCCTCAAAGTATCTGAATAGAAAGAAGAGGGAGCCTGAATTTATCATCTATTCACGCTGACAAAGTTACTTCTGTTAAAGCGGAACTTCATTCTCTCAAGCAACACGGATTCTTTTTAATTTGTATGCTGCTAGTATTAATAAATAGATAGCAAAGTATATTATATTTACATTTCTTCAGTTACTCCTTGGATTCCAGGCTTGGCAAATGATATCATACATCCCTGGAGTCTTCAGGAGGGGTTTTCTCAGCTAGCAAGCAGGCCTGAGCTAAGGGCAGATGGATTCCAAGAAGTAAATGCTACATGAATCATCTGCCCTTACTCAAAATGGCCACGGCCAAAAATGCTAGGGGGTGTTTTTTAAAGCGATTTCTCAGCAAATCAGAACATAGAGACATGGATGGATTGGGGAGTTTGCTTGAATGTTAAAAATAAATAGCATTTTTGCATTTTTGGTTAGTGGTGCTCAGATGTGTAGTTCCACTTTGTGGTTGTAAAGGCTAGACATTATACACCTTAACGTGCTCCCTGTATGTATGTCACCCCCTTACCACCCCCCCCCCCCCCCATATACTTACTCCAGTCCTTTCTTGATTCAACGCTGTGCCCGTCTGCAGCACTTCACTCCTCTCTCTCGACGAGCAGAAGGCAGGGGGTGATTGGCCACAGCTATCACATGGTACAGGGTCACTGTGATTGACCCTGTACCATGTGATCACTGTGACCAATCACAGAGATCACAATAGTAAACAATACGATCATGAAAGGACACAGTGATCACATGGTACTTGGGCAAATCACAGCAGCCCACACAGGCAACTGTAATCTGCTGTGTCCAGTGGTCACAGATTGCACCGCCATGTACCAAAGGGGGCATGCAAGAAGAGAGAGCACCTACCCAGCCATTTATATACAGTGGCTGGGTGGGAAGCGGTTAAAGTGTATCGAACCCCCAAATCAAAAATGTATTATACTGCAGTTTACTCTCTCCACAGAGAGATGGGGTGGGCAACTGATAGATTACAGAAGATAGGCTGGAAGGAAGATATCCTTCTCTACAGCTACAGAAGTGATAGAACACTGCATTGCTGGTAACATCAATAGGCTTTGTTTTGATTTCTATTTTTTTTTTTTTTGCTGCTAAAAACTCTACGCTTCAATATATTACATTTTTGTTCTTGGGTTTAGGTATCCTTTAACTATTATAGGATTATTGTGCAACATTTCTGTTTATGAAGGTGGACAGCTTGATCACAGTGATTAATCATTTTATTTTCTATAATTGAGGAAAAATGAAACAAGGAACCCTGCTGGTCATCATTGCTATTTTTTCCACTTTTGGAATTTTATTTTCTACAGCTAAACAGGCCAGTTCCAGTTATTTGTGTCCTTCTGCATTGTAGACCTCAGCCAGCCTTCTGCCTCCATATTATGGACAGCAGCCTGGTCTTCAGCTGCACTACAAAACACCGAAGCCTGGACTCACACAGTTGTCCTATACACCACAGTTTAGAGTCCTGTTATCTTACTATACATTGCACACTAGCCCCCCACAACTCTACTATAAACTGTAGCCTGGCCTCCAATCTACCTGTTGTAAACTTTTAGGACCTTCCTCCTCTATACTGTATTCTGCGGCCTGGCCACCCATAATATACAATGAGCTTGGTCTCGCACCTCCGTACCACACACTGAACCTGGTCACCTACCCCACACTATACAGAGAGCCTGGTCTCCTACCTCTATAGTATACACTGAACCTAGTCTTCAACCTCCATACTATACAGGCCTACCACTTCAATTATACTGTATGAAGCTGCCTTACAGCTGCATACTATACATTAAAATGTTGTCTCCTACCTTCATACTATACATTGAGCCTCGTCTCCAACCTTAATATCCATTGAGATTGTCCTCCAACCTCTTTACTGTATATTAAAGTGGACGTCCGCCTAGAACGAAAAAAATTAAAAGCCAGCATATACTGTAGCTGCTGACTTTAAATAATTGGACACTTACCTGTCCTGGAGTCCAGCAATGTCGGCACCGCAGCTTATGATTCCATTAGCTGTCGGGTGCAGCCGCCCCCATTGCGGGTAAGGGAACCGGCAGTGTAGCATTACAGCTTCACGGTGGGAGCCCTACTGCGCATGCGCGAGGCTCTGCTATTGGCCCGGCGGCCAGTAGCAGAGCGAGGAGGGAGCTGGGCTGCTGACGTGACACCTGAGGGGGGAGGAATCTGATCAGCGGAAGTTCCACTTATGGGTGGAACTGCGCTTTAAGCAGGTCCTCCTGCCTTCATACTATACATTGAGTGTGTCCTCCCACCTCTATACTGTACCAGCCTGGTCTCCATTCCACACACACTAGGCTCGGGCTCTCACCTCCATACTATGCACTAAGCCTAGCCTATCACTTCCATAGTATAAACAGCAGCCTCTCCTTCTATCTCTATTCTATACATTGAGCCTAGCCCTTCTACCTCCATAGCATATACAATGACCTGGCCTCCCATCTCATTTCTACTTGAGTGTGGCATCCCGCTTTCATAGTGAAAACAGCAACATGTCCTCCCATCTCCATACGATTGTAAAATGGAGCTAGAACTGTCATAGTATACACATGAGATTCATTCTGTACAACCATTATGTAGAGTCCAGAGCATCATACCCAACTTTAGAGATCCATGACAATGTTATTCAATGTTACTCACTTTAAACCAATTCGTTGATGATGGTTTAATTTGTGTTCATTGTTTCTTAGATCTACAGGGGGAAAAAAAAAAAGAAGGAATGTATTCCCTAGAAAATCAGAACTGAAATGCTTTACATGGAGTTCCGGCAGCCCCTCTCATGTCTGACTGCTAGTCAAACAAGCATCCCACCCAGAATGGTATCAAATGCAGAAGTCCTTATAAATGAGTCATTTTTTTTAACTTATAATGAAAAATCCGTTATCTTAAAATGATTATGTATCGGATCAAAACTATTACTAAAATAATAATTACTGTTAGAATTCATGTACATGGGACGTTTAAAAACCTCTCCTAAACGGTGGAACTTGACAGCTAGTAACTGATAGTTAAAAATGTCCGTTGTGCCGCATTTACATGCCACGTTTGCGTTTACAAGCGTTTTTTAAATTGTAAATGGTCAGAAAATGCATCTCCATTGAAAACGCCTATAAACGAGTTACCGCATTTAGACGTGTTTGCATGCGGTTACAAGCATTTTGCGTTTCAAATTCCAATAAACTTCCGTCTTAAACGCAATTTTTTGCTTTAAAAAAAATTGCCACTAAACAACTATAAACTACTCCCTGTACATGGACAGATAAGATAACAGAGGAGAGTTCAGGTGCTGCTGAAAAAAAACGCCCAACTGCTCCTAAAGCCCCTTTCACACGAACAGATAGATTCCAGCTTTTAGCTGCGGATAGATGAAGTTATCTACCGCAGCTATACTGAGACAATGCTTTCAACTAGGGCCCCTTTCACACTCTGCATTTAGCAACGATTTTGTTACAGATGATTTCGAACGATTACAAAAAATGGATTGGAATGCTTCCAGGAATGATGTTATACAGCTAACTGCACGAATCTGCAGCTGAACTGTGTCAGCTACGGATAGCAACGGCAACAAGCATAGAAATCTATAGGAAGCACTTCAGGAATGTCAAGAATGTTAACAATGTTTCCACCGCAGCAGCATGTATCCGTGGCTAATCGGAATGTAACAAATGCAAGTAATCGTTGTGCTTTATCTGACTTGCATTTACCAAAGGCAGAATCGCTTGTGTGAAAGGGGCCTTAAACTCAACTGTCTGGAAGCGACCTTAAAAGACCCTGTGTATATGTACTGATAAGATAACAGAGGAGAGTTCAGGGGCAGCTGAAAAAACGACCAAATGCCTCAAAACGTCCGTTTACCAGCAGCAGTGTACATGAGGCCCAAATCAGTTTAAGAGATGCTTCTGAGATCATTCTGAAATTCATACCAAAAGGGACATATGACCTGCAGGCGACCCCTTCTGACCTCTTTCTAACTACTTTTGCATTTGCATAGACTTTTAAGGAAGAGAAGCAGATCTTACATGAACAAAGGCCCGTTGGCACAAGCCTTTACACTGCAATTGGCATCAGAAATTGCACAAAGCACTAAGCAAAGTCCAGCAGTACAGCAAACAATGTCCCCTTCCCCTCACCTCCATTTTTGACCATTTTTAAGATGAACCTCATTAATAAAACCAATAAAAAAAGGGATTATATTAAAACTTACCGTAAAATCCTTTTCTCTGAGTTCACTGACAGACGCAGCCCTCTTTGACATGTGGGTTATATGCACATCCTACTAGGAGTTGACTAGGCAAATAGAAAGAAAGCAAGCTGGCCCCTCCCAGGGGGCCATCCTCTCTCTCCCATATAACCCCCCCCGCTCTGCTTAGCATATCAGTTTTATTATGCCTAGTGCAAGGAGTTAGACCTGGCTCCCTTATGGGACCGCGCCGTACTCCTGGGGAGTGTGCCCACGGCTCGGGCGGACCCGATGTCCGTCGGTGAGCCGCGGCTCGGGCGGACCCGATGTCCGTCAGTGAGCCGCGATGAGCGGCCACAGCCAAAGAACGGGGAACCCCTGATGTAAACACGCCGGTTCCCCGCTCTGTTAGTGTGGGCATAGGAGATCTACTGATCCCTGTCACTGGGATCAGTTAGATCTCTTATGACCAAGGTAGCCCAGCCCCCCCACAGTTAGTACACACCCAGGGAACACAGTTAAGTCCTTCACTACACCCTGCAGGTTAACCCCTTCATTGCCAATGACACTTATACAGTAATCAGTGGACATTTAAATTTCTGATCGCTGTATAAATGTCATTGGTCCCAAAAAAGTGTCAAAATGGTCCAACACGTCCGCCCCAATATCGCAGTACCGCTAAAAATCGCAGATCGCCGCCATTACTAGTAAAAAATAAAAACCCCAGAAATGAATTCTCATCATCCGTAAAACGCGGCCACTTTTGCGCAAACCAATCAATAAACGCCGATTTCTGTTTACCAAAAATATGAGGAAGAATATAAATCGGCCAAAACCGATGAAAAAAATGTTTTTTTGGATTTGTATTTTAGCAAAAAAGTAAGAAAAACAGGTTATTTTGCAAAATTGTCGCTCTTTTTTTGTTTATAGTGGTGATCAGAAATGACGCAGCGGTGATCAAATACCACCAAAAGAAAGCGCTATTTGTGGGAAAAAAAGGACGCTAATTTCGTTTGGGTACAACGTTGCACGACCGCGCAATTGTCAGTTAAAGCGACGCAATGCAGAAACGCAAAAAGTGCTCTGGTCAGGAAGGGGGTCAATCCTTCCGGGGCTGAAGTGGTTAAGAGACTTTTACTTTGCCCATTCAGTGAAAAGAGACAGTGGGGATGATTTACTAAAACTGAAGAGTGCAAAATCTGGAGCAGCTGTGCATGGTAGCCAATCAGCTTCTAACTTCAGCTTGTTCAATTAAGCTTTGACAAACCTGGAAGCTGATTGGTTTCTATGCAGAGATGCCCCAACTTAATGATGCTCAACTTGCCAATAGTCCTGCGCCACTTTCTCCTCAGTAGTAGACACCAGAATACACAATGTCCGCTGGTTTTGGGATGCCAAGGGGAGTGGCGACATCACTGTCACATGACAGTTTTCGGGTCTAGCTTCTTGGTCGCTAGATCCAGGCACTATCACAATAGAGGAGGTCACGTTCCTCCATACCCAGAATTACTGGGTATCACTGCTGGCTGAGGCAGCAGAAATAACAGCAGATTAGCACTGGCAAAGTATCAGTGGTTTGGGAGGCCTTTAAACAGATGCTGCTCTACATGGGAAAGGTGACAGTCGTTTACTTGTGTTAGAGTTTAACCACTTCCTTACTGGGCACTTAAACCCCCCTCCTGCCCGGACCAATTTTCAGTTTTCAGCGCTGTCGCTCTTTGAATGACAATTGCGCGGTCGTGCGACGTTGTACCCAAACAAAATTGGCGTTCTTTTTTTCCCACAAATAGAGCTTTCTTTTGGTGGTATTTGATCGCCTCTGTGTCATTTCTGATCACCGCTATAAACAAAAAAAGAGCAACAATTTTGAAAAAAAACAATATTTTTTTACTTTTTACTATAATAAATATCCAAAAATAAAAAACAAATTTATTCATCAGTTTTGGCCGACATATATTCTTCTACATATTTTTGGTTAAAAAAAATCGCAATCGGCGTTTATTGATTGGGTTGCGCAAAAGTTATAGCGCCTACAAACTATGGACATTGATTTATGGCGTTTTTATTATTTATTTTTTTTTTTACTGGTAATGGCGGAGATCTGCGATTTTTATCGGTAATGCGATATCGGGGCGGACATGTCGGACGTTTTTGACACTTTTTTGGGACCAATGACATTTATACAGCGATCAGAAATTTAAATGTCCACTGATTACTGTGTAAATGTCATTGGCAGTGAAGGGGTTAACCTGCAGGGGGCAGTGAAGGGGTTAACTATGTTCCCTGGGTGTGTTCTAACTGTGGGGGGGCAGGGTTGACAGGGGCATGACAGATCTAACTGATCCCAGTGACAGGGATCAGTAGATCTGGCATGCCCCCCTCATAGAACGGGGAACCGCCGTGTTTACTTCGGCGGTTCCCCGTTCCTCCTGTCTGTAAGGAGATTGCGGGTCTCCGGTGGACATCGGGTCCGCCCGACCCGCGGGCACGCTCCCGCAGTGTGCGGCGGCACGTGCACGCGCCGCTCGCGCCCGCGGGAGCGCGCCCAGCACGAGCCGAATGGGAGGACGTCTATTGACGTCCTCCCGGCATTTTAGAGCCGCGCTGTAGCCGTCATTCGGCTATAGCGCGGATGCGAGGTAGTTAAAAACACATAAATACTCAATGAGACTCACCATCTAAAGTCTTTATTCCTTCTTCTACTAATTTGCGAGCAGCTGCCGGCCTGTAACAGAAGTCATGCTAGGTCAAAGAAACACATCTGTGACTAAATTCCATACGATTTGTTTATATACAATGCCATGTAGACCACTTACAGCAGAGGTGACAGATTAGCTTCTACACAATTAGAGGTATTGTGTGCCTCTGTGACTAAAATAATTGCATTGTGAAGGTCCTCTCTCAATGAAGAGGAATTTACCTAGTTTTTAGGATTTGTATTAGAAGAGACAACATGCCAATAAATTTCTTTTTATGAAGGCATACTGTACTTCTGTTTCTTTTCCCCACTACACCATTAGCTGAATAAAAACAAAAATATAATATGTTAGAAACTTCAAAACTAACTCACCCGATTCCAGTAACCCGTGTGAGGAAATTGATAGAAGAGCTTGTGTCATCTTGTCGAATCTATGAACCATTCAGAGAACATTCTTAGTTCTGCGCTTTGACAGTCTTATAAAATTATGTAGATAGATACAGTGGGGAAAATTATTATTTGATCCTCTGCAGATTTTGTAAGTTTGCCCACTTACAAAGAAATGAAGGGTCTATAATTAATATCATAGGTGTATTTTAAAATGAGAGACAGAATATCAACCAAAAATCCAGAAAAAACACATGATACAAATGTTATAAATTAAGTTGCAGTTCAGTGAGTAAAATGTTAAGGCTGGCCGCAGGTCAGCCTGTATTTGTAGGAGGAGTCTGGGGCACATATAACCCAGCCTCCTTCCAGGGCTCAAGGCTTTCTGGGAACGTTTCTCCCGCATACGTCATTTCCGGTCGCAGTCTCCTGGGTCACGTCGTTTCGGTGGCCACTACGTTCTGCTGTTCTACACGGGCCAGGTAAGTGGGGGGCCGGGGGACGCAATCACACCCCCAAAACAGGATCCAAGCGGATACATAGTTGAGCGGCAGGTCATGGGAGAGGTGAGGCGCTCGGAAGCCACTGCAGCCAGCGGATGTTCGCATCTCCCATGGCCTCATATGGAAGGCTCGGCCGCCGTGCGGTACACAGGTACGGGGGGGGGGGGGAATGTCAGGCACCAGGGCTGGTTGCAGGGGTTACACAGTTACACAGGTCTGTTTCTCTGTGTTTATGCTTGTTAGCAGGCAGCTGCATTTAGTGGATGTTCCTTCTTAGGAGAAAGGTCTTCTGCTGCTGCGGGAGTTTAGGAGCCGGTCTGTCTGCTTGGACTCCTGTCAGTGCTAAAGCCGTGGATCTTGTGGTTTGTACTGTCACTTTTGAGAGATCAGGATCAGCTTCCAGGTATAGTTCATCCAGTTTTGTATTTTTCAATAATTGTTTGCTGTCCTTTTTAATATGTATACATTAAGATCCGTAGGGACTGTATTGCCATGTGCTTTCCCCTTCCGCCCACACGGGGTAGTAGGGGAAGGAGCAGAAAAAAAAAAAACTCACAAACGTCATTATTTATTTGCTACCAGTAATTGGTTATGTTTTTTACCTACGGAAACACCTCTCCTTCCGCCCACGCGGTGCCACGGAGGAGGGAGCAGGTTAGCGTATACATTTACTTTGTTAGTCTTATTAAGTTTCTCGGTTGTTGATGATTTCGTGCTCGCTTTTATGTCTGCAGCTCCTTCCGCCCACGCAGGGCCATGGAGGGAGGAGCGACATACATAGAAAGAATAAAGGGAAAAAGGAATCCGATTGTAAGTCTGCTTTCAATCCGTACCAAACTGCTCTCCTTCCGCCCACGCGGCGCCACGGAGGAAGGAGTAGCGTGTCACTCGAATCTATGTTTTATTATTATTTCATCAGTTGTTCAGGTAGTAGGTCATTATTTTTCAAATATTAGACGGCTCTCCTTCCGCCCACACGGGGCCACGGAGGAAGGAGAAGCATGTCACTTGAATTTATGTACTTATTATTTCATCAGCTGTCCTGCTAGTAGGTCATTACTTTTCAATCAGTATTAGACGGCTCTTCTTCCGCCCACAGAGGAAGGAGCAGCATGTCATACGCATTTAGGTACTTGTCATTTCATTAGCTGTTTTGGTAGTAGGTCATTGTTTTCAATCGGTTGCAAGACGGCTCTCCTTCCGCCCATACGGGGCCACGTGGGAAGGAGCAGCAGGTCATTCGATCTCATGTTCTTGTCATTTCATCAGCTGTCCTGGTAGGTCATTATTGTCAGTCAGTAGCAGACTGCTCTCCTTCTGCCCACACGGGGCCACGGAGGAAGGAGCGGCATGTCACACAGGGTATCGCACTCGTCATGTCATTGGTAGTTTCGGTAACAGGTTTCAAATTCATCAAATCAGTTCTCCTTCCGCCCACACAGGGCCTCGGAGGAAGGTGCAGGTTGTCATACAGAGTGTTGCACTCATCATATCAAATACAGATTCAGTCGTAGGTTCTCGTTCAGTCCATCAAGACAGCTCTCCTTCCGCCCACACGGGGCCTCGGAGGAAGCAGCAGCATGTCTTTCGGACTTAAGCCTCGATCATTTCAACAGCCTAGCTGGTGTAGGTCTCTCGCTCGTCTGTATCAAGAAGGCCCTCCATCTGCCCACAAAGGGCCACGGAGGCAGGCTGCAACGTGCGCCTCTGTTTTTTCTGCTTATTTGGGCCTAGGAAAGAAGCAACTTTTCAAGACATTTCGTATACGCACATACAGAGATATATATTAAGTGTGTATAACTATGTGGATGTGTCCCTCCAGGGGGCTCCAGTCAAGTTCCAGCTTATTTTTGTTCCTTTTCTTAGTGGCCAAGCTCAAGCGCTCAACCCAACTCAGGGAATTCCGTCTACACTCTGGTGAGTATTCCCGAAGGCAGGCGGGCCAGTCAAAGTCAAGTGCTGGTCCCAGGGGTAGTTAGCTCACGTGATTACTTTTTGTTAGCCCTCAGGGAGAAGGGAGGCTCTTGGATTTCGACTGGAAACAGCGTGGTAGGTAGCAGAAGATATAAGGGAATTTCCATCCAACCCTCCGTCGCCAGCCAGGAGTTCGGAACATGGAGGCTCCCCTTCACTGAGGTCGTGGACAATCCCCAAACTAATGGCAGAACTCCAACTTAGGGGTATTTCGTATCCTGCATCAGCACGGAAGGCAGAATTATTCAGATTATTGTTTCCACGGACTTCTGGTTCTAGCGCAGAACAAGTGACTCTTCGTTCGGTCGCCACTTCACTGTCCCAAATTCATGCCACGTTAGCTTCCCTGGTCACGTCAGGGCAGGATCTGAGGGCCAGGGTAGAGGCGTTGGAAGCCAGACCGCTCATACAGCCAGAGGTAGCGGCCTCATCTGGGCTGCCCGTGGGGCCCGGAGCTCCGGCCATGACTGGGATTGTTCCAGCTGTGGCAGGTACTAGTTCAACCACTCCATCTGTCCGGCCCATTGTGTCCCTGCTAACGTCAGGAAGGATATTTTAGAAGGGAAAGACGTCAATTTAGCGTCCCTCTTGATCGCAGCGCACAATGTAGCCGACAACCGCTCTTATGCTTGCGGGGATGTGTCGGTCGTAGTTAAAAGCAGGGATCAGAGGCTTAGCCGCAAATTGTCCATACCGGAGTTTGTCCTAGCCTTTAGCATGTATAGAGACGTCATCTGTTCAGTTCAGCCGGGGCGTAGGGAAGAGCTGGACCTATATCTATATGCTATAGTGGAACTAGGCCACAAGTACGGTGGTACTAGTTTCTACGACTACCACTGTTTCTTTTCAGCCAAGGCGGCAGCTATATTCCTCCAACATCAGGTGACAGTATGTTGGGGAAACATCGATACCAAGCTTTTCTGCCGGCATTTTGCCGGTCTTAGAGCCCCGGTATGCGCAAGTTGTCAGTCGTCCTCCCACACTACCTCATGGTGTCCAAACACGGAACTAGCTGTCCTTCCTGGGATTCCCCGGCCAGGCGTTAGCAGTGCCACCAGCTCCAACATCTCATCTCAAGTAGACAAACTGAGCCGGCCTATCCATCACCTAGGTAAGGCCCATATCTGCAATAACTATAATCTGGGATCCTGTAACTACAATTAGTGTAGGTTACTACACATCTGCTTCATTTGTTTCAGGGCTCATCCTAAAACAACATGCTCCTTGAAACATGTAAATAGGCCCTGACTAAGCCGGGTTAACATTCCCTTGCTTGCAGCCTGGTTGGCGGAACACCCATCTCCTACAATCAGGGAATTTCTGGGTACAGGTTTTTCGTTAGGGTTTCATACCGGTTTTGTTGCCCTCCCGCAGACAACTTTTGAATGCCCCAATTTGCTGTCCGCAGTTGGCAACTGGGAGGCGGTGGACACCTTACTACAAATAGAGTTAGAGAAGGGGTTCGTAATAGGCCCGTTCTCCGATCCACCGTTTGAAAGCTGGAGGGTCAATCCAATCGGGATTGCTATTGGCAAGTTCAATAATAAATTTCGTTTGATTTACGATTTGTCAGCTCCTCATTCCTCACAGGTTCCTAGCTTAAATTTGTTGATCCCTTCGATGAATTCTCTTTGAAATATGCTTCCGTGGATCAAGCTATCCAGAGTATTATTAGCTTGGGGGTCGGGGCCTGGCTTTCCAAAGCTGATATCTCCGATGCCTTCAAGTTGTTGCCGATTCTTCCCTCTCTTTGGCAATGGCATGGAATCAAGTGGCGGGATCAATACTATTTCGCCACAAAGCTTACGTTCGGTTCTAAAAGCAGTCCCTGGCTCTTCGACACCTTCGCCCAAGCCCTTAGTTGGATTTTGGTGCACCGGGAAGGTTGCCAGGAAGTCATCCACTATCTGGAAGACTTCTTGCTGATCGAAGCTGTCGACAAGTCACCTTCTGATCTTAGGAAGTTGGTTTCCGTTTTTTCGGCACTCAAAGTGCCTCTAGCTGCAAAAAAAGTCGAGGGCCCAGCCAAGGCCTTAAATTTTCTGGGTATCAGGTTAGATTCTCAGTCGATGCAGGCCAGTCTTCCCGCAGATAAGTTAGTTAGGATCAAGGAACGCATCCACGCGTGTTCAAGATCCCAGGTATGTACCAGGAGGGAATTACAGTCTCTCTTGGGCATGCTGAATTTTGCGATGAGGATAATTCCTCAAGGCAGGTCCTTCGTCTCTAGACTTTTGTCTCTCCTTCCTTTAGCGGGGGATTCCGATGCCCGCGTCAAACTGGATGGTGCCGCACTGGCGGACCTCAACATGTGGGACTGTTTTTTTATGCCATTGGAACGGTGTTTCCATGTTTATCCCAGCCGCTTCTGAGTCATCACCCAGGGTGGTCTCCGATGCGGCAGCGTCCAGGGGTTTGGTGGCTATATTTGGTAAACATTGGTTGGTGGACCAATGGCCGAACGAAGTAAAATCCATACCCGGTTTCTACAAGACCTCGGCCTTGTTTGAGATCTATCCTCTTGTTGCAGCAGCTCAGGTCTGGGGTCACTTGTGGGGCGGTCAGACAGTCGAATTTGTCACAGACAACGCTGCAGCAGTCGAGATCATTAACAAGGGCAGATCTAAGTCATTGGCTATCATGGCCTTTTTAAGGAAGCTAACTTGGCTCTCCCTGCAAGGGAATTTCCACATCAACTGCATTTTCATTGAAGGTTTAGGGAACGTGGCAGCCGAAGCTTTGTCACGTTTTAACTATCCTTTATTTTTCCAACAGGTTCCGGAGGCAGACCTACAGGCCACTCCATGCCCAGGTTACTCAATGCTCAGGATGGACTAAGTTTCCTGCAGGCAGGGGCCAGGGAGCTGATCACCTCTTCTTTAGCAGCTAACACAAGGAAAGCATATGACACTGCTTGGCAAGCCTTCCTCTCCTTTTTAGCGCAGTTTCCCCACACAGACCGGTTCAGCAGTGAGTGTGTTTTGGCCTTTATCTCCTTTTGCCACTTTAAGCTTAAGCTAACGCTTTCCACTATCAAAACTTACGTGGCAGGGATCCAGCATTTTCGGTCCATGCAGCACCCAAATGATCCTACCCTGTTTTCTGCTCACCCCATTAAAGCTATTTTTAAAGGTTTAGAGAAGAGTTACACACCAGCTACAGTCAACAGATGCCCGGTCACGGGGCAGCTATTTCGGGGCATGTCTGACATGCTCTCTACGGCACCGTTCAGCAGACAAGCCAGTCTGATCATCAAGGCGTTTATGTACCTGGCCTTCTATGGGTTTTTGAGGCCGAGCGAGTTTTCTGTTTCAGGTCCTTGGTCTCGCCCTGTTTTGTTAAAACATCTCACCAGACATCAGGGTCAGTTTAGGCTACACTTGGATATATGTAAGAGTAACCAAACAGGCAAAGGCTCGGACATCAGGTATTTCGAAACTAACACGGCTTGGTGTCCGGTCAAGGTGCTGGACGCCTTGATGTCACAACTTGAGGGAAAGAACAAGAACGGACCTTTACTGCCGTTTCCTACTACCCCTCTCACCACTGCCCAGTTCATTAAACATGTGCGATTTTGCAGTCCAGACTGGGGGTAAACCCTAAGGAATACTCAGGACACTCCTTCAGAATCGGCGCAGCCTCTGCTGCTTCCCAGCAGGGGCTTCCCTCCCACGTCATCCGGAAACTAGGCAGGTGGAAATCATTTTGCTATGCCAGATATATTCCCAAACCTTTTGCAGAGATGTCCAGTGCTTTTGCTTGATAGGCTGATTAGTCATTGTTTTCTTGCTACAATAAAAAATTGGTTTCCTCCTCCTATCTGTTTCTTTTTTGCCCCCTTAAGGCATGCTAACCTTCATGACCACTGCACACTTCAGGTCTCTGTCCAAACCAATTATCCCTCCCCATTTCACATCTTGAAGATTCCGAGTACAAATAAGTATTTGATCCCCAAACAAAACATGACTTAGTACTTGGTGGAGAAATCCTTGTTGGCAAGCACAGAGGTCAGACGTTTCTTGTAGTTGGTTAGCAGGCCTGCACACATCTCAGGAGGGATTTTGGTCCACTCTTCTTTACAGATCTTCTCTAAATCCTTAACCACTTGACAACTGGGCACTTAAACCCCCTTAACAACCAGACCAATTTTCAGCTTTCAGCGCTCTCACACTTTGAATGACAATTACTCAGTCATGCAACACTGTACCCATATGAAATTTGCGTCCTTTTTTTCACACAAATAGAGCTTTCTTTTGGTGGTATTTAATCATCGCTGGGTTTTTTATTTTTTGCGCTATAATTAAAAAAAGACCGAACATTTTGTAAAAAAATGAATTTTTCTTCGTTTCTGTTATAAAATTTTGCAAATTAGTAATTTTTCTTCATAAATTTTGGCCAAAATTTATACTGCTACCTATCTTTGGTAAAAAAAAAAACAAATTAGTGGATATTATTTGGTCTTTGTGAAAGTTATAGAGCCTACAAGTTACGGTGCCAATCACTGAAAATTGATCACACTTGATTTACTGACGGCCTATCTAATTTCTTGAGACCCTAACAAGCCAGGAAAGTACAAATACCTCCCAAATTACCCCTTCTTGGAAAGTAGACATTCCAAGGTATTTAGTAAGAGGCATGGTGAATTTTTTGAAGTTGTAATTTTTTCCCACAATTCTTTCACCTTTTTTACTTGGCAAGTTTTCTGAGTGATACGGAGGATCTTATATGCAACCCCACAATCGAAAGGTTTTACCCCAGTAAAAAACCCGCAAAGGTAACCGGACCACGAGGTCCTGGAAGTTTTCACGTTCTCCATCAGTTCTTTAAAATACACATTAAATACGAGGATCTTGCGGACTGCAACGAGGGACGTACAACCCGGAGACATACACCGGTCCGACACATTTTCACAGTCTGTACACCATAGCGGTATGAGTCCTCCTCATCATCTTACATAAAACCCCACATTAAACACCATACGTATACGACCCACACTCTTTATTGGACAATTGTATACTGTTAAAACCCCTTTTTTTTTATTTTTTATTTTTTAATTAAAACGTTTCTTAACACCCTTTTTTAATGTTGAAGTTTTTTAAGTGGTACGGAGAATGATTTATGGAACCTTACAGATGAAAGGTTCTTCCCCATT
>BLSH010276658.1:58302-71550 GCA_018402905.1 Glandirana rugosa | reverse complement strand
AGATGGATGGGTGAGCAGGGATGGATGGGTGAGCATGGATGGATGGTTGAGTACGGCTGGGTAGGTGAGCATGGATGGATGGATGGATGGATGAGCACGGCTGGGTGGATGAGCATGCATGGCTGGATGGGTGAGCATGGATGGATGGGTGAGCATGGATGGATGGATGGATGGATGGGTGGGTGGGGATGGATTGGGTGAGGATGGGTGGGGGGTGGATGGCTGGGTGGGTGGTGGGTGGCTGATGGTGGCTGGGGGGTGGGGGGTGGTGGGTGGGTGGTAACTGCATGGTGGGGGTTGCAATCTGTCACTAGGCAGCGCTGTGGGCATTGCACATCGCCCACAGCGCTGCAGCGTGTCCTCTCTGCCCCCTCTCTCCTCTCACACTGCACCGATCGGTGCGGAGAGGAGAGAGAAGCCGGCGCTTCCGCCGGCTTGTTTACATGTGATCACGTCGTCATTTGACGGCGCGATCACGTGGTGAAAGGCCGCTCACATCGGCCATTCACCGCGATACGTGATCAGTCGGGTCCCCCGGACCCGACGGTCACGGATGTTCCCGTGTGCGCGCCCCAGGGGGCGCGCGGGAAGCGCAATTCTGGGAGGACGTCAATAGACGTCCTCCCAGAATTAAGCAACCGCCCTGTAGACGTCATTTGTCTATGGGGCGGTTGTTAAGTGGTTAAAGTGGTTGTCAACTCATGACAACCATTTTAAACTACAGGTAAGCCTACAATAAGGCTTACCTGTAGGTCCAGGAAATATCTCCTAAACCTGTAGGGTTTAGGATATATCCCCTGTATCTGCATGTGCTGACGTCATCGGCACATGCGCACTGAAGTATTGGCTCCCGTGCGCATGCATGGGAGTGACGTCAGCACGGCTCCGCCAATCACAGCGCTGGAGCCCGCGCTGTGATTGGACGGAGCCGCAGACATGGAAGAACGATGTCGCCCGTCATAGCGGTGTGCCGAGACCGCTGCAATAGCTTCGTCCTGAGGTAAGTGTTTCATAATGAGCTAGTATGCGCTGCATACTAGCTCATTATGCCTTTGCTTTGCAGTTTTTTTTTTAATGGGGGGGTGGGGGCAGGACTCTACAACCACTTTAAGGGCTCTTGGCTGTCAATTGGCAGCTCAAAGTTTCAGCTCCCTACATACATTTTCTATAGGATTAAGGTATTGGAGACTGGCTAGGCCACTCCGTGACCTTATTGTGCTTCTTCTTGAGCCACTCCTTTGTTATCTTGGCGGTATATTTTGGGTCATTGTCATGCTGGAAGACCCATCCATGACCCATCTTCAGTGTTCTAGCTGAGGGAAGAAGGTTCTCATCCAAGATTTTACAATACATGATCCCGTCCATTGGCCCCTCAATGCAGCAAAGTCGGTCTGTACTTTTAGCACAGAAATAGCCCCAAAGCATAATGTTTCCACAACCGTGCTTGACTGTAGGGATGGCGTCCTTAGGGTCATAGTCAGCAGTTTTCTTCCTCCAAATACGAGTCCCCCTTCTCAAGAAGGCACATATGCAGTCATGCCAATGAATATCTAAATGATTCAGAGAGGGATTGGGAGAAAGTTCTGTGGTCAGATGAGACCAAAATTGAGCTTTTCAGCATTAACTCTACTCGCCATGTTTGAAAGAAGAAAAACGTCAACTATGACCCCAAGAACACCATACAGTCAAGCAAGAAGGTGGAAACATGGTGCTTTGGGGCTGTTTCTATGCTAAAGGTACAGGCCGACTTTGCTGCATTGAGGGGCCAATGGAGGGGGCCATGTATTGTAAAATCTTTGAGGAGAACCTTCTTCCCTCAGCCAGAACCCTGAAGAGTTTGAGTTGCCATGAGACAGCCAAGAGACCTTAAGGATTTAGAGATCTGTAAAGAGTGGACCAAAATCCCTCCTGAGATGTGTGCAAACCTGGTCACCAAGTACAAGAAACGTCTGACCTCTGTGCTGGCCAACGAGGGTTTCTCCACTAAGTACTAAGTCATGTTTTGCTTGGAGATAAAAATACTTATTTTACTCACTGAACTGCAATTCAATTTAGAGCATTTGTTTTCTGTGTTTTTTTTCAGGATTTTATGTTGATAGCCTGTCTCTATCATTTAAAATACACCTATGATAAAAAATGTAGACCCTTCATTTCTTTATAAGTAGACAAACTTACAAAATCTGCAGGGGATCAAATAATTATTTTCCCCACAGTATATAATTATATGGACACTGGGGAAATCAAGTAAGGGAAAAGCATTACTACAGGGGACAGCTTCAGATAGAAAATAAGTACATAAAGAAAACTCTTCTCTTTTTATTGGGCTACTTATTTTATGTATTTTTATAGTGTTAACCTTTAGGCCTCATACACATGGACGTTTCTTTAAAAATAAACAAAACGTCGGGCCCGACGCTAAGAAAAAAAAAAAAAAAAAAAAAAAAAAAAAAAATCGGTGTTTTTCGGCGTTATGCATCGGCGTTAGTGAGCGTCGGCGTCAATAGGCATTTTTTTAAAAAAATAATCCCTCTGCTATTTTTCAACCTAAAAATGTTGGCGTCAAAAAACGCTGGTTAATGCAGGTACGGCGTTAGTTGGCATTAGTGAGCGTTTTGCGGCGTCGAAAAACGACAAAACGTTACAGCAACAGAACGCGCTGGCCGTGGGTTCTAGTTTCAGCTCACTAACGCCGACGCCCTCTACAGCTCAAAAACGTCGGCGTTTTTATGGGGCCATTGACTAACATGGAGAGCTGCAAAAAACGCCGGCGTCAAAAAACATCCGTGTGTATGAGGCCTTAAAGCTGAAGTTCAATCTACTTATCTTTTTCCTTTTCTGGCAACTTTCCCTCCTTCCCTACTTATCAAGATGCTAATGCAATTTTGAAATGGAATACAATGCAATGGAAAAAATAACTTGTGAGATGGATTGGTGATATCACAATTTCCACATAATCTGATCAGAGCACTCCTTGTATTCACTGGAAGAGATACAAGGTGTTCTGTAATTGGTCATCACTATGCAGAAGGGCAGCTGCTCAGCACAGGAACCCAAAATACCGCATTTATCGCTGTAGTAGTGTTTCCATAGCGGTCCCATGAGTATGGAAGAAGTGTACTTACATTGGTCCAAGCTGGATCAATGCAGTTATGAGTCAAGCTTTAAGAACAGCTTATTACCTTTTCAAGTTTGCGCAATTTTCCTGTAGACAAAAACTCATCTATCTTCTCTGCTATTTTGGCTCCAACACCATCCTGAAAAAAATAAATAAATAAAAATGATTGCATAAACGAAATCAATAAAAGTGCCAACTGTCATATCTACCGATATATAAACAGACTGGGAAAACATTTTCAATATAAGCAAAGCTTTGCAAGGCCCGACAGACATAAATCATTGAGTAAATATGACCCTCCTTTTTTTTTTTATTGCTTTAAGCTCAATAACAACTGTATATGTAGGCAACACATTCTTGTTCAAGCTCTCAGTTTCCAATTAACAGTATTAAAGTAAAACCTTAAAAATTAACTTTCCTTATTTGCTTTCCTTTGGTTTGTTAAGTATACAATTCAACAATTTTGGCATTCCTCTCCTACATGTAAAAATCATATTTTTTTTTTGCTAGGAAACTACTCAGAACCCTTGAAACATTATATATATATTTTAGCAGAGACCCTGGGGAATAAAATGGCGGTTGTTCCAATTTTTTATGTCACACGGTATTTGCACAGGAATTTTTCAAACGCGATTGTTTTGGGGAAAAAAAGCACTTTCATGAATAAAAAAAAAAAAAAAGCACAATATTTACCCCAATGTTTTTGTATAATGTGAAAAATTATGTTACGCCAAGTAAATTCGGTACTAATCTCCACACTTTAAACATTTTTACAGGTTACCAGTTTAGAGTTGCAGAGATCTTGTGCTAGAATTATTGCACTTGCTCGAACATTGGCGGTAGTAACACACGTGTGGTTCGGATGCTGTTTACATATGTGGGAGGGATCTATGTATGCATTCACTTCTGCATGCGAGCACGAGGGGATGGGGCACTTGAAAAAAATAGGATTTTTTTACTTACTGTAAAATCCTTTTCTCCGAGTTCATTGACAGACGCAGCCTCTAATCTTGACATGTGGGGTATGCACCTTTTACCAGGAGTAGAGTAGGCAGAACAAAATTAAGACAAAAAGCAAGCTAGCCCCTCCCAGGGGGCAGTCCTCACTCTGCATAACCCTCTCCGCCCTGCTAGCACACCAGTTGGTAACAAGCAGTACAAACTCAGAACACAGAGGGGTGGGTGCTGCGTCTGTCAATGAACTCAGAGAAAAGGATTTTACGGTAAGTCAAAATATCCTATTTTCTCTTTCGTTCATTGACAGACGCAGCCTCTAATCTTAACATGTGGGGACATCCCAAAGCAGTGTCAGACCAAAGAGGGGTGGGCAACACATGAACAACTGTGCCCACCGGAAAACTCTCCGGGAGGCGCCAGACGCGCCTACACCGCTGCCTGCAAAACGTTGCGGCCAAAAGCAACAGATGGCGGATGTGATGGCCACCAAGAAGGCGACCTTTTGCGAGAGCAACAGCAAAGAGATGTCTCTGATCTTTTCATATGGCGGCTTCTGCAGTACTGAAAGTACCAGGTTCAGATCCCATAGCGTCAGGGGCGACCGCACCTGAGGCGCCACATGACGTACCCCCTGTACAAAAGTACGAATCAAAGAGTGCATCGCTAACGGACGCTGGAAAAGAATTGCTAGGGCAGAAATCTGCCCCTTGAGGGTACTCAATGCCAGCTTTTGATCCAGGCCTTGCTGAAGAAAAGCCAGTACACAAGTCACTGAAAAGGAACGGGGGTTCCACCCCCCAGCCTTGCACCAAGCAATATAAGCCCTCCAGGTGCGGTGACAGATCTTGCGTGACGCGGACTTACGTGCCTTAAGCATGGTGGGGATCACTGACTCAGAGACCCCCCTATCCCTTAATACCTGGGATTCAATGGCCAGGCCGTCAAAGCCAGCGAGTGTAAAGCAGGGTGCAGGATGGGCCCCTGCGACAGCAGATCTTCGCGTAGCGGAAGCCGCCAGGGAACATCTGTTACCATCCGTACCACGTCGGCGTAAAAAGGACGCTGAGGCCAATCCGGAGCCACCAGGATAGCCAGAATCCCCTCCACTTCTATCCCGCGCAACAGGCGCGGAAGAAGCTTGAGAGGAGGGAAGGTGTAAAGGAGCCGGTACCGAGACCATGGAGCCACAAGGGCGTCCACGATGTCCGCCAACCGATCCCTTGCTCTGCACACAAAGCTTCGCACCTTGCGATTGAATCGGGACGCCAGCAGGTTCACGTCTGGCATGCCCCACCTCTGGCAGATCTGATGGAACACTTCCGGATGCAGGGACCACTCTCCCTGATCCAGAGTCTGGCGACTGAGAAAGTCCGCCTGCCAATTCTCTACGCCCGGAATGTAAACGGCGGAGATGGCCGGCACATGAAGCTCTGCCCACCTCAATGGGCCGCTTCCGCGGCTGCTGCCACGCTCTTTGTGCCGCCTTGGTGGTTTACATACGCCACCGCCGTGGCGTCCGACTGCACCCGAACCGGTCGACCGCGCAACCTCTCTGACCAATGGGAGAGGCAGAGCCTGATCGCCCGCAGTTCCAGCACATTGATCGGAAGGCGGGACTCCTCTGAGGACCATCGGCCCTGGGCAGACAACCGTCCCAGGACTCCTCCCCAGCCCGCTAGGCTGGCATCAATCGTGACAATCGACCATTCCAGGGGAAGGGACGACTTTCCCAGACTCAACGGCGGGGCCCGCAGCCACCAGGCAAGAGCCCCCCTGGTCTGGTGATCCAACCTGATCACCTGATCCAGAGACAACGGAGACTTGTCCCACTGCAGCAGAATCGCCCGCTGCAGGAGCCAGGTGTGCTTGAGAAAAAAAAAAAAAAATTGGGGAACCGCAGATCCCAGCAGGGAGCCTAGGTGCTATAGGCAGAAAAAACTGGTGTGCTAGCAGGGCAGAGGGGGTTAAGCAGAGTGAGGACGGTCCCCTGGGAGGGGCTAGCTTGCTTTTTGTCTGAACTGTGTTCTGCCTAGTCTACTCCTGGTAAAAGGTGCATGCCCCACATGTCAAGATTAGAGGCTGCGTCTGTCAATGAACGAAAGAGAAATGTATTTATTTTTTTTTTTACACTTTCCCTTTAATTTTTTTGATCACTTTTATTCTCTCTTTATGGAAAGATCTGGGGTCTACAAGTCCCCACATCTCTCCTCTATGCTGGTAAGCCTGAGATAAAAAAAAAAATGTTTACATCTGGTGGCACTATGGTAAACCGCCGCCACTAGTGGATCCATTCTCGAGCTCCCTGATCGCACAGGATAGACTGGAGAAGCACAGCCGCTATGATGGCTTTTACATGTGAGGGAACTGCCGGCTGAAAAAAAGGAAATCTGGATGATGCCTGTAACTGCAGGCATCATTCAGATATCCACGCAAACTCCAGGACGTCATATGACATCCACCTAAAGAGAAGTAGTTAAAGAGGAAGTCCACCCTAACACTAAAATCCCTGTATCTATAGACACCAACATTCTAACCCTAACCTATCTAGCCCCGTAGAGAAAAAAAATAAAAAAAATCAGCATACATACCTTTCTGCAGCTGCTCCAACCCGATCCCACACTGAGCTGTCAGTCGCGGCTTCACTGTGGAGGCGGGTGCAGAAGACACAGACAACAATGGAAGCCCCATAGTAAGTCTATGGGTGCCGTCACATCCCATTTCACAGCCGTTGTCGGCCGTGTACTCTGCAGAGCTTCCGCTAACTGGAGATTGGGTCGGATCGGCTTCAGAAAGGGTCTGTATACTCATTTTTTTCTCTACAGGGCTAGATAGGTTCGTGTTAGAATGTTGGTGTCTATAGATACAGTAGTGTTTTGTTATATCTGTTCGATAAGAGTAAAAAAATCTCTTGATCTTGCCAGAAATCTTGTGAACCGATAAGAGTCCTGTGCTCTCTCGCTTTTATGATTTGTTAATATTGTTGGCAGTTCTCTATATGGACTACAAAACACCTTCCCCCTTTGTTGTGGAGAGGGGAGGAGGGTGTATTCTATAGTACTTTCATAGAGTGACAAAACTGCTCCTCCACAGATACAGTATGTTGGGTGTGTTGTTACCCTAGGACAAGGTAGTGTGTTATTCATAGGATCACCGGGTGAAAATAAAGGGCAAAATGGCTGAAAAAAATAAACTAATGCAGTCACCACATCGAAGGACTGCTAAGGCAGGGCTCGACAATCCCCAGTAGCCAGGGCGACCATAAACTGCGTCCTGGTGAGTGGCAGCCGATCCTTCTCTCCCTCACCATCTTAAAACAGCTTCCAGATTCAGTGAGAGCAATTCTCTCCAACAGCTGTTAAACGTGGCAGGCTGCCCGGATTTTTGTTATTCTTTAACCAGTTCCACACCGCACGCAGTATATTTAATGCGGCAGTGTGGCGCTGTCCCTCGAATCGTCGTAAATTTACGTCGGTTTGCAGATGTGCAGCTAGGGGGTGAGAGCGCGCCGCCTGCCGGTGCGCTCTCGTGCCCAGCGCACTCTGGAGGAGTGTGCCCGCGGCTTGGGCGGACCCAATATCCGCCGGCAAGCCGCGTTTAGTTAAAGAACGGGGAACTGCCGATGTAAACACGGCGGTTCCCCGCTCTGTCTCTGTCATCACTGGGATCAGTTAGATCTCTTATGCCCAAGGTAGCCTAGCCCCCTCACAGTTAGAACACGCCTAGGGAAAACAGTTAGCCCCTTCACTGCCCCCTGCAGGTTAACCCCTTCACTGCCAATAGCATTTACACAGTAATCAGTGCATTTTTATAGCACTGATCGCTGTATAAATGCCAATGGTCCCAAAAAAGTGTCAAAATGGTCCAACATGTCCGCCCCAATATCGCAGTACCGCTAAAAATCGCAGATCACCGCCATTACTAGTAAAAAAAAATAAAATTAAAAACCCCAGAAATTAATTCTCAACATCCGTAAACGCGGCAACTTTTGCGCAAACCAATCAACAAACGCCGATTGCGATTTCTTTACCACAAATATGAGGAAGAATATAAATTGGCCAAAACCGATGAACAAATTTGTTTTTTTTTATATTTTTTTTGGATTTATATTTTAGCAAAAAGAAATATTGTTTTTTTTTTTTTGCAAAATTTCTTTGTTTATAGCGGCGATCAGAACCAAAAGAAAGCTCTATTTGTGGAAAAAAAAAAGGACACTAATCTTGTTTGGGTACAAAGTCGCATGACCACGCATTTGTCCATTAAATCGACGCAGTGCAGAATCGCAAAAAGTGCTCTGGTCCTACAGTGGGAAATCCTTCCAGGGCTGAAGTGGTTAAGTAGAAACAAAGTATCTCTTGTTTCTTTTATCAAAGGAATGAACGCCGCTCTGTATGAGGTCAGTTTAGCCAACCATTTAAAGACTAAACCTTTTCTGACATTTGTGGCTTACACATAAAAATCTAGTATTTTCTGCTAGAAAATGACTTACTGTAGAACCCCCAAACATATATATATATATTTAGCAGAGACCCTAGAGAATAAAATGGTGGTTGTTGCAATATTTTATGTCACACAGTATTTGCGCAGCGGTCTTTCAAACGCAATTTTTTGGAAAAAATACATTTTAATGAATAAAAAGAAAAAAAACTAAACAGTAAAGTTAGCCCATTGTTTTTTGAATAATGTGAAAGATGATGTTACACCGCGAGAATCGTAATCTTTATTCTAAGCAACAAAATTGTGATAAAGCCCTGTGTACCATCAACCATTACCACTCTTTATGTGCAGCTGGGCTCCATTTTTGGTGACTGGAAACTCACCAGACCAATGAATAGTCACCGTGTAGGCAGGAAGTGGCTGCAAAGAGGCAGCAGAAGATCAGCAGCACTGGAATACTTCTTTCACCTTTTTTTATTTAACCACTTGCTTACTGGGCACTTAAACCCCCACTCCCGCCCAGACCAATTTTCAGCGCTGTCGCAATTTGAATGACAATTGCGTGGTCATGCTACACTGTACACATATGAAATTTTTATTATTTTTTCCCCACAAGAGCTTTCTTTTGGTGGTATTTAATCACGGCTGGGTTTTTAATTTTTTACTAAAAAAACAAAAAAAAAAAAAAAAAGACAAAAAAATTTGAAAAATATAAACCCCATTTCATAGTTTTTTATAAAATTTTGAACACAGGTAATTTTTTTCCTTCACTGATGTGCGCCGATGAGGCGGCACTGATAGGCTGCCCTGATGGGCACTGATAGGCAGCACTGATGAGGCGGCACCAATTAGCACTGATGAGGCGGCACTGATGGGTGGCACTGGTAGGTGACGTGGATAGGCAGCACTGATCGGTGGCACTGATGATGCAGCACTGATGGGCAAAGGTAGGTGGCACTGGTGGGCAAAGGTAGGTGGCACTGGCGGGGGCATCCGCGGCTCTCTGTGCAAGGGACTGGTGTCCCTCAGACAGAAGCCGGTGATCAGCTTCTTTTTCCCCTCACGCTGACAGCATGAGGGAAAAAAAAAAAAAACCCAATCACCAATCTTCTGTTTACATCATGTGATCAGCTGTCATTGGCTGACAGCTAATCATGTGGTAAGGGGGCGGGACCGCCCCCTTACTCCGATCTGTGATCAGCCGAGTCTCATGGGCTCAGTGATAACAGAGCGCGCTTGCGAGCGACCCGCAGGGAAGCGCTGACAGCGCATGCTCGGGAGGACGTACATGGACGCCCTCCCGGCAATTCAGATCCGCGCTAAGGCCATCTTTTGGCTATAGCACTGATGTGAAGTGGTTAAAGTGTCACTAAGGCTTAGTTTAGATGTGCAGTTGGGTAGTAAAAATGTGCAGTAGAGACATGTTTTTGCCACTCACCAAAGGACACCCGCAGCAGACGAGGGTGTTTTACATGCCGCAGTCACAATGCATTTGGCATAATAAGGAGTTTCCCCATAACAGGTTTTTAGTGCCACTCTTTCTGGCCAGCCTATAACCCTGATGTAACGGTGTTACGTTGGAGTTATTGACTGGCTGCTCTGCTGTAAGTTAGGGCTAGAGGGGAGCAAATTACTTGCCTTACCCCGGGCGCTGACAACCCACACTACGCTGAAATAACTTTATTAGCTGGCTCGTAGATTCAAAGTAAATTTGTCACGCCCTGTGCTAAGCTGTGAAATATTACATTGCTTTTGTTGGGTTTAGATACTCTAAGTTTAAACCCCTGGCAAACCATGTTTACAGTTTTACTTGGCAAAGGATTTAGAATTCTGTACAGCCAATCTTTTGCTTTACACACCATCTCAATACTGTACAGGAAAACGAGTGTCACATGCAGTTGCTGTCTGATGGCCCGTTCACATTTGTACATTGTGGCAGTGTGCGCTAAATCACAAAGCAACATGCTAAAAAACACATTGTTATCACAACACATGGCATTAAATGTGCTATATGTATAATGCCTTTCGATACCACTCGCCAACAGTACTCCAACACATTTTACAATAGGGCTCAACGCATCGCATCACAATGTGTGTCGTGGTGCACTGTGCTTCTAAAAAAAGGGTCATATATATTTTTGCTTCTGTTAAGGTGCTGTCCTAGGAAAACCCTCTGAAATCACTGAGTTTAGGAGAGATGCTTAAAGCAGAGTTCCACCCATTTAAAAGTCAGCAGCTACAAAAAGTGTAGCTGCTGACTTTTAATAAATGGCTACTCACCTGTGCCACGATCCAGCGATGTGGCCACCCAATGCATCGCTCCTCTCCCCCTCCCCGGCATAGGAAGTGTGGGCGCCCGACCGTGGCACCATGGCCGGGTGCGCACTGCACATGCGCGAGCCGTGCTGCGAATGGCCGGGCAACCTTCTGGAACCTGTGACATGTCCAGAAGATTGCCGGGAGGGAGGGGGGAACAGGTGAACTTCCTTCCGGTTCTGCAGCACCATGAAAGGAAGTGGGAGCTGGGACCCTGTGAAAAAAAACCCCCCCCCCCCCCCCCCGAAAAAATAACATGCAAATTGTGGCATGTCAGGGGGTCACCTACACTTAAAGCGGAAGTTCCACTTTTAATCTTGACATGGACAGCAGTCACAATCCTATGGAGAGCTTGGGCTTAGGATCCAAGGATCTCCAAATGGATGGAGAGATCAAACGCACGACTTACTAATTACATACAGAAAAGCCAGTAGAGGTTCACTGTAATGCTGCACACCAGGCAAACAGTGAATTATACAGTTGCAATATGTATATATGAAGAAATGTACTGTAGGGAGCTGTGAGAATGGCATCACCCCATAGGACATAGGAAAAGGAAAACCCTCCATATGAAAACCTTTACCTGATAAAAAATTTGTTAAGGATTTACGCTCCCAGTCTGCGGACATTTGATGATTGTTTATTTAAATGTTTACATACAGTTTGAATACTAAATTTGGTTTTCCGGATTTAAATATCTGCCTAAAGTGCATTGATCCTCGGTCTCTCCATGCATTTACACACACACACACACACACACACACACATTAGTGCTCACCAATTTTTTCGCCTCTGCTCCACTCTTGATTTTTGTGGGGTACTTTGAAATCACAGAGGCAGCTTTCCTGCAAAGAGGAGGATGAGGTTGCAAAGTAGTTATTAAACAGTATACAAGAAATAATATACTTAGCACATTACTAACATCACTTTTTTCATCAGAGCTTTTAATAGGCCCCATATGGTATTGTCTGTGTTTTTTCCTACAAGCTAAATTATGAAGATTGAAACACATGCCAACCAAATGCCTAGTACAACCACTCTTTCAATGACTAGACAAACCTGGTCACTTAAAAGTGGATGCAAATCCTCACATATACCCAGTGAAGGGAACAGCCTCAGATGATACACAGAGATGAAACAAATCTCCCTACATAAGTTTTACATGTATATCAGCTGTCTTTCTCTTTCTATATCATTTAGAATTCTGACATGCTGTTCAAATATTTACTTCCTCATTCAGCTGTATGAGTAGATTCTTGGCATACACTGGGAGAGAGTTGATTGGAGGAAAGGCACACACCTTTCAGAGCTGTGCTGTGACAAGACAAGCTCTCTGCTTATCTATTTATAGCAACCTCCAACCACACAAATTTCAGACTGGCTTTATCTCCTGTCTCTGAGAACTTGTCAGAAGTTATCATGCTGATAACAGAGAACCGACACAGCAGAAACGCACGGGACTTATGCCCCGTACACACGCTCCGAAAATCGGACGGAAAATACCGCTTTCGAAGCGGTCGTACGATAATCGGATCGTTAGTACAGAGAGCCGATCACGACAGTTCATCCGATGTTTTCTGTCCGGACAAGATCGGACATGCAGGAAAAATGTTCTCGCGCGGTGTCCGATCGTACGAGTTTCGTTTCATCAGTACAGCTGTCGTTCAAAAATGCAATACAAATACACTGCATCACATCGCTTCCGATTTTTTATTCTGTCGTGCGAGAATTTTCGTGACTAAAGTAAACTCTTCTGATTCGATCTGAGATTAGCATGCGAAAAAAAACGGACGATCTGTCGTCCGATTTTCGGATCGTGTGTACGGGGCATTAATACTTTGGAGAGAAAAGAAAACACTAGAGATATATGTGCCCAGGTCAAATTTCATGAATCGGGTTAACATCCACTTTAACTGGTTGAGGACACTGGATGTGCTACACACGCCCAAAAAAAACATCATCGAAGTACACAGGACGTGTGTGCCATGTGTGGCCCTTCTCCCCCTCCTCTGTCACGTTCCCCCTTCTCAATTGCCATTAGGCCTCGTTCACATTGTCGATTACTTGCATGCCCCGTGCAAGGACGCGTTCTGCCAGCTCGGAGATGCACAGGTGTTACGTGCATCCCGGGTCAGCAGTCCCATAGGTGACTATTGGTTTTTTGATAGAGCAAGGAAGGGTAGAACCCCTGTCAATTTTTTTCTTCCCACAATCTGTGTCCCATTGTGGAGATTTCCCTTCACTTCCTGTCTCATAAGCAAATAGGAAGTGTGAGGAAATCCCTGCTAATTAAAGAAATTCCTTGGGGACCCCCAAGGATTCTAATCCCCCTGCATGTCGAAACTAAAAAAAAATATATAATATATAACGTTAACTCTTCCCCCTTGCACTGTCTCCTCCCCCTCTTCCCGGTGTGTACCGTGTGT
>BLSH010276658.1:20358-36293 GCA_018402905.1 Glandirana rugosa | reverse complement strand
CGGTACTGCGATATTGGGGCGGACATGTCGGAACGTTTTGACACTTTTTTGGGACCATTGGCATTTATACAGCGATCAGTGCTATAAAAATGCACTGATTACTGTGTAAATGCCATTGGCAGTGAAGGGGTTAACCTGCAGGGGGCGCGCTAAGGGTTAACTATGTTCCCTGGGCGTGTTCTAACTGTGTGGGGGCTTGCCTAGCTGGGGAAGGGAAGTGGTCACAGCCTTCATGTACAGGAAGGCTGTGATCACAGCCCTTCCCCCTCACACAGAGCGGAGGTCCGTGTTTACTTACACGGACCTCCGCTCCTTCACTCCGGGGGGGGGCATCGCGGGTGGCCGGCGGCAATCGAAGCCGCCGCACCCGCTCCCTGGCCCCCCCCCGAACACAGTGAGCGCACGCGCGCGCCTCCGGCGGCGCGCGCACGCTCACAGTGGCTCTGTATCGCGGCCGCCGTCGTATGACGGCGATTCGCGTTACAGAGCCACTCTGTCGCCGTCAATTGCCGATCAGCCGTCGGCAAGCGGTTAAACAGTAAGAACAGGCCAGACTGTTTCTTCAAGACACTCACCAGTGTCTCCTTAGTAGCTCAATACAGCACACTACCACTGACACTTGATGGCAGCCTGATTTCAGTGGAACAGGTCCCTTTTTAAGCAGTATAGGATAAGCTGGACTTTGTTTCTTCAAGACACTCACCAGTGTCTCCTTTCTAGCTCACAAACTCAATTAGCTGATTATGAGGAACAGGAGGGAGATTCTAGCAACACAGTCTCAGGGATCCCTTCACGGGTCTGTACTCACACCATGTCCTGGGACAGTTGGTAGCCTCCTTCCAACTTCCAATCGACACTCCGCCACTGTGATACCAGACAGGATCCAAGGACGTCCCCCTCTGTCAGCTTTAAGAAATCTGGGTTGCAGCTTCAGAATCTTCAGCTAGGCCTCGACCAGTCCCAGAATCTGGCAGCCTCCTGGATAGGCTTCAAGCCTAGCAGCCAGGAGCTGAACATACACATCCACCCCTGAAGTCTGGGTGGGCTGGAACACCTGACCTTGAGCCCATGTGTTCCTTTTTATATGAAGGTGTTCACTCAAGATGCAGTGGGGGCACCTCCCCTGCTAGTTGGTCAGAACCACCTCCACATACACCTGCTGTCACTGGCTGGGTTTTCCTTCCACTCTCCAATAGGGACCCGTATTACTGGACAGTGTAAAACCTTCCAGACCACATGAATCAGCACAAGAGCACACTGAGCAGACCTTACTCAATCAAAGCTTCCTGATAAGCAGATAGCATATAAATTTACCTATCCACTCTACTGTTAAGCAGAAAGAGCCAAAAACAATATACACTTACTAATACCCAAACTAGGAGGGCGCTACACCCGTACTCAGGAGAAGCAGCAGAATTTTGACAATTACTTTGAAACACCAAACATTATATATTTTTTTAAAGCAGAGGCCGTACAGATAAAAATGGTGGGTGTTGCAATTTTTTTTCACAAAGTATTTGCGCAGCAATTTTTCAAATGCAATTTTTTGGGAAAATAAACACTTTTTTGAATCTTAATGCACAAAAACACACTATATTGCCCAAATGTTTGGTGAAATATAAAAGATGATCTTATGCTGAGTACACAGATACCAAACATGACATGCTTTAAAATTACGCACACCCGTGCAGAGGCGACAAGCTATATACAATTTTAAAAGCCTTTACAGGTTACCACTTTAGATTTACAAAGGAGGACTACTGCTAGAATTACTGCCCTCTATCGGACGTTCATGGTAATACCTCACATGCATGCTGCAATTGCTGTTTACATATGACATGAGACCGATGCTTGCGTTCGCCTTTGCGCGTGTGCATGGGGGACAGAGGTGCTTTAATTTTCCTTTTTTTTAACTATTCATTTTGCTTTTTTATTTTATTTTTACACTGTTCCTTTCATTTTTTTTGTTTTTTTATCATTTTTATTGTTATCACAGGGAATGTAAATATCCCCTATGATAGCAATATGCATTGACTGGTACTCTTTTTTGAAAAATTTAGGGTCTATTAGACTCTAAATCTCTCCTCAGCCCTAAAGCATCTGACTACACCAAGACGGTGTGATAAGATGCTTTCCCAATTTCCCCCCAATGGCGGGGTATATATCCCGTGAAACAGAAGTAATGAAATGCCCGTAGCTTCCGGTTTCTTAGGCGAAAGAGATGATTGGAGCATTCTAGTCTTTGATTAGCTCTATGGTCTGCTGGCGGAACCATTGGCTGCATTCTTGGGTTCCCCGGTAGGACAGGAGTGCAAGAGAAAACCATGGAAGATGGGGGTGGGGGGCGATGTTCCTTCCCACTGCTTTTAAAAGCAGTCTAGTGGTTAATTAGCTGCTAGATTGCTTTTACATGAAAGCCGACATCTGGCTGAAAAAAAAAATACCAAGATGATACCTAAACCTGCAGGCATCATTCTGGTATAGCCACTCAAAGTCCAGCAACATACCAGTACGTCACTGGTCCTTGTTGGGAATATATCGTATTGTTCTTTTTTTTCATGCAGCCTGTGGGCTGCATGAAAAAAGAGAACCTAACCGATTTCTCTATTCACACCGATTGATCGGTGGTATGCCCACCATTAGAATACCGCCCTGCACCACCCACTTCTAATGATGGGCATACATGCTCCGTTCTTTGTATTCACATCGATCGATGTGGATGAAGAAATCTCTGCCAAGAACGGGCATACATACACCGTTCTTTTTTTTCCGTCCAGTCAGTGGGCTGAATGAAAAAAAAAACAGATTCCTCTATTCACATTAATCGATGTGGATGAAGAAATCGCTGCCAAAAAAGTAAATAAAAATATATTCCGATGCATAGGGGCCATCCACCCCTATGTCCACCCTTGCCCCTATGCTTCGGCATATATGCTCTTTGTTTAACTGTGGTGGTGAAATCACTTCCTACAACACTGGATTCGCTGATTTACGTATCATGAGAGCTGTCAAAATAAATAAATCAGTGCTGCAACTGAATGGCTTACCTGCAAAGGTAACAGTACAGTATAACCGTAGAATGACATTCCTGCAAAGCAAACACAATAAAGCACAGTAAAAATAAAACATTACAGTTAAACATAAAATACAGTAAAACAGAGCAGAACAATAAAATGACAACTATTCTTGTTTTTTTTATTATATATATATCCAGTATCTCACAAAAGTGAGTACACCCCTCACATTTTTGTAAATAGTTTATTCTATCTTTTCATGTGACAACACAGAAGAAATGACACTTTGCTACAATGTACTGTAGTGAGTGTACAGCTTGTATAACAGTGTAAATTTGCTGTCCCCTCAAAATTTGGGCCCAAATAGCCATTTTCCCTCCCTGGTGTCATGTGACTCGTTAGTGTTACAAGGTCTCAGGTGGGAATGGGGAGCAGGTGTTAAATTTGGTGTTATCGCTCTCACTCTCTCAAACCGGTCACTGGAAGTTCAACATGGCAACTTATGGCAAAGAACTCTCTGAGGATCTGAAAAAAAGAATTGTTGCTCTACATAAAGATGGCCTAGGCTATAAGAAGGTTGCCAAGACCCTGAACTATGCTGCAGCAGGGTGGCAAAGACCATACAGCGGTTTAACAGGCCAAGTTTCACTCAAAACAGGCCTCACAGTGGTCAACCAAAGGGGGTTGAGTGCCCGTGCTGAGCGTCATATCCAGAGGTTGTCTTTGAGAAATAGATGTATGAGTGCTGCCAGCATTACTGCGGGGTTGGAGGGGTGTTAGGTCAGCCTGTCAGTGCTCAGACCATACGCCGCACATCACAACAAATTGGTCTGCATGGCTGTCGTCCCAGAAGGAAGCCTCTTCTAAAGATGATGCACAATAAAGCCCGCAAACAGTTTGCTGAAGACAGGCAGACTAAGGTCATTACTGGAACCATGTCCTGTGGTCTGATGAGACCTAGTTAAACTTATTTGGTTCAAAAGGTGTCAAGCGTGTGTGGCGGCAACCAGGTGAGGAGTACAAAGACAAGTGTGTCTTGCCTACAGTCAAGCATGGTGGCGGGAGTGTTATGGTCTGGGACTGCATGAGTGCTGCTAGCACATTGAGGGAACCACGAATGCCAACATGTACTGTGACATACTGAAGCAGAGCATGATCCACTTCAGAGAGTGGGCCATAGGGCAGTATTCCAACATGTAAACGACCCCAAACATACCTCCAAGATGACCACTGCCTTGCTAAAGAAGCGGAGGTTAAAGGTCAAGCATGTTTCCAGACCTAAACCCTATTGAGCATCTGTGGGGCATCCAGAAGGCAGAGGAGCGCAAGGTCTCTAACATTCACCAGCTCTGTGATGTCGTCATGGAGGAGTGGAAGAGGACTCCAGTGGCAACCTGCGAAGCTCTGGTGAACTCCATGCACAAGAGGGTTAAGGCAGTGCTGGAAAATATTAATGGCCACACAAAATATTGACACTTTGGGCCCAATTTGGACATTTTCACTTAGGGGTGTACTCACTTTTGTTGTCAGCAGTTTAAACATCAATGGCTGTGTTTTGAGTTATTTTGAAGGGACAGCAAATTTACACTGTTATGCAAGCTGTACACTCACTACATTACATTGTAGCAAAGTGTGATTTCTTCAGTGTTGTCACATGAAAATATAGAATTAAATATTTACAAAAATGGGTGGGGTGTACTTACTTTCGTGAGATACTGTATATATATATATATATATATAGCCATGGCCCCAGGCCCTGACCTCTGAAGAACTGATGGTGAAATTTAGGGTCAGGGAGAGCTGACATCCATCCTTACAGTGTGAGTTACTAGGCATAGTGGCTGCAGATAGAAGAATTGAGTTGGGTGCCAGACACTTTGATGATGCACAACAAAAGAGATTTATTTTTCTCTTCAAGAACTGGGGAGAGAGGTTAGGGCCAGGACACCATTTGGATGGGTGCAACAGCACTTAGCAGACTCCGAGACTACACTATTCTTAATATAGCGATATAGTCCCAGGGCCTTCCAACTGATTTACCTGAATAGAACTGTTTCCTTGTACTCTTAACTTGAACTTTGGACTTCAACACAGATTGATGCACATACCAGCTTGGTATCCCCGTTGTGCAGATCTGGCCTCCCGCTGTAGCTTCACGAGTTTACACTCACAATCTCCCAACAAGACTTCTTGGACTCCCACTGCCACTGGGTCCCTGGTGCTCCACACAGCCAACCGCTGTATTTCCCGAGTATCCCCCACGCCACTTGCTGGGTTCCTTCCTCTGCTCTTCAGCCCAACTGCTGAAATCTCTCTTGGAAGCGTCACCCCCTCTATTCTGCTGAGACTTTCGTAACTTTTCAACTGTCCCCCAGATAGTGAAAAAGGCTGCTCTGGTACTCTCTCAGACTCCAAACTCTGGCCTCTGATAACAGGAGCATTGTCCCTCATAGGTGACAGCTTCCCCTTTACCTCTGACCCCAGTTCACACTTTGCTACTGGTGACAGGAACGATTGTCTTCCATGAGAACTCTGTCCCTTCACCTCTGGCAACACTCGGTTCTCCCTCAGGCAGAACCTCTGCAACAATCAGGCTCCCCTCAGGCTGAGCCTCTACACACGTGGCTAGGCCTCAGGCTTCAGGCCTAACCTTCAGCTGCTGCACATGTCCCCAGGCCTCAGCCTGGGACTAAAGAACTCTGATCACGGGGGCGCATGCGGGGTATGGAGCAGAGCGGCTATGATTGAAGAGAGCTCCAGTTCTAAACAGGCTCTGAGCCAAGATCCGGGCGCAAAAAACTCTCAAAAATCAGCGTATTCAACAGGCAACATCTTGGAGAACATCCTGTGCATGCCTACTACAAGAAAGAAGAGATGAGGAGGCTCCCAGAAGTCCCTAACACACTACCTGCTGAGATCACAAGAGCAGAACAGCATGGCAAAAAATGGCGCTGGTGGCCAGCCCCTCTCTGCTACCTCTTCTCAGCACACTGAGGAACGAACACAGCAAAGCAAAAAGTCTCAAGAAAACAGTAAGTATATTCCCTTCACAAAAGCAGACTTTGACACTAGGCTGGACACACTCTGCTTAAAGCTCATGTCCAAATTTCAGTCTGAAATACAAAAAGCTACCACTACTCTCACTCAGGAAATTACAGCACTTGGCACACGTAGAGACTTGCATGAGCATGATGAATTAGCCATTGCTTTTAATAATTTATATAGGGAACATGATGCACTTTCCTCACCATTCCTTCAGCTCCAGTCCAACGTGAAAGGATTTGGATAATAGGAACAGAAGGAACAATCTTAGGATTAGGGGTGCTCCAGAAAATATTACAGATTTACCCACCCATGCACAAAAACTTTTTCAATCCTTGCTACCTGACCAAGATCCTATATCCTTCACTTGTGACCGGATCCACAGAGCGCTGAGGGCCAAACCCCCTCCAGATAAACCCCCAAGAGATATCATACTCTGTACGAAGGATTTCTTAGTAAAAGAAGAGATCATGCATGTTGCACGTAGCACTAGGAATATTATGCTAGATGGCATAAATCTGCAAAGATATCCAGACATTTCACAGGCAACGTTGGATAAACATAGAAAGATGAAAGAATTTACCACTGTTCTCTATTCAGCAAGGATCAGATATAGATGGGATTTTCCTTTTTAATAAATTATCCCTCACAATGGCACTACCTATATTGCCACTACCATCCTTGAGAGCCATGATATTCTGCTAAAATTGGGCCTTATTGATCCAAACAATATTCCACGCACTCCATCCATGCCTCGTCCTGCTCCTATCTGGTCGTCCCCTTCACCAAAAGGTGACAGACGTAGATGTAGACAAGATTCATCCAGAGGGAACACTAACTAAAAGAATAAACTGCAAAAAAGAACCAAAAAGGGAAAGTCTATGTCATGAAATCACAGTAAACATTTCATGTCTTGTCTTTGCCTACCTTGCTGCGTATTTCCCAGTAAAGGCTGGGCCTCCCTCACCTGTGTGCTTTAGTAAGCCTTCCTCAGCTGGGCTCCACCCCAGGCCCTAATTAGGAACATGATATAACACCTGGCAGTGCAAGCCTGCATTGCTGATCAACATTTGTTTGTGTTTAGCTTTGTGTGTGGTTGTTGCTATCTTATGCTCTGAGTCTAATTCCGTGTACCGATCTTTGGCTTGTTTGACTATCCCTGCCTGCCTGATATCCTGATCTTTGGCTTGTTCTCTGTTTCTCCTGTCTGCTTGTGGCCCTGACTCTTTGCTATTACCTCTGACTATTCTTTGCTGCTCCTGCACTGCTGCTTCCTCTCTTCCATCTGTAGCCAGCCGAGCGCGAGCTAGGGGACCTCGAGGGGCCGCAACCTGGATACAGTTGCAGCCAAATCCATCCTCACCACCAGAGGCTCTGGTGAACCCCCTCTGGCTCTTAGATCCCGCGCCCTGGGGAAGCCAATGCACTAGCTCCCTGTGTTTTAGTGTACGTATCAGCCGGAACTCATTAGTCAGCTATAGGTCCACAACCTTAGTGGTGCACTTCGCAACCCTCGGTGCGATTCGTACTCCAGCGGTGCGCACCTGTCACCTGATCCCAGGTGTAGTGGCAGTTTGATCAGCCATGGACTCGGCTGATGTGCAGCTACCTGCAGATGATCCATAGTCCGCAGACTGGAGACCCAAGAGTCTAATCAGACGCAGGTGATGCGATTCCTGCAGGATTTGGCGTCCCGCTTTGACTAGCTGCAGGCCTCCCTAGGACCTCCAGTCAACAACCTCCACCACAGCCTGCGGCTGTATTGGTTCCAGTCACACTCTCAGCCGCTAACCCGCTGCAATTACCGGCTCCGTCCGGTTACTCTGGAGACTCTAAGGCCGGCAGGGGGTTCCTCAGCCAGTGCAGCATTCATTTTGAGCTTCAGCCTCAAAAATTCATATCCGATCGGGCGAAGGTGGCCTACATTATTTCTCTCCTGTCCGGCGAGGCTTTATCCTGGGCTGCCCCTCTGTGGGAGAAGAGTGACCCAGTGGTTTCTAGTCTCTCTAGTTTATTTTCTTTCGGAACATCTTCGAGGAACCAGATCATGTCTCCTCAGCAGCCAGCGGCCTTTTACGCGACCGCCAGGAGTTTTTTTCTGTGGGCCAGTATGTCCTCCATTTTTCGGATTCTATCTGCTGAGTTGAACTGGAACAATGAGGCCTTAGCTGCAGCCATCTTACAGGGCCTCTCCGACAGAGTGAAGGACGAATTAGCGGGTAAAATCATCCCTACTGATCTGGACGACGTGATCTCCCTGTGTAACCAGATCGACATTCGCTTCCAGGAGAGGACCTTAGAAAAAAAAGACACCAGCACCCCTTGGTCCCTAGTCAGCCTGAGCTCCCCTCTCTGCGATCCATGGAGCATCTCCTGCCAGTCGAGGAACCCATGCAGCTGGGCCGGACCAGGCTATCCCCCGAGGAGCATGCTGGGTGCAGAGCCTTGGGCCGGTGTCTCTACTGTGGGGGCAAAGGTCATTTTAGTGACACTTGCTCTCTACGTCTGGGAACTGCTCGGGTCTAATACATCTGGAAGGTGCAGCATTGGACCCAGAAACCTTACCTTCATGTCTCCTGATGGGCGGTGTTCCATCACACCGGCGCTTCTTCTCATTCGGTCCTGGCATACCTTGATTCTGGAGCTGCTGGCAACTTTATGGACTGGAGAATGGCTTCCAGACCCTTCTGGTTAAGATGTCAGTAGGAATACTGCAGCAGGAAGAGATATCCTTTCTTGTCCCACCTGAGGCCTCAACCCCCATCATATTGCGCCTTCTCTGGTTACAGCTCCATTCTCTACATGTTGACTGGACTTCCGGGCAGATATTGGCTTGGGGTTCCTCCTGTTTTTCGTCCTGTCTACTCAAAGTGGTCCCGTAGGAGAGACTTCCTGTTGCCACCACGTCAGTTTCTTCCACCCTTCCCACTGCATATTGCAATTTCCGGGATGTCTTCTGTAAGAAATCAGCTAAAGTGCTTCCTCCTCACAGGTCCTTTGACTAAGCCATTGACCTTGTTCCTAGAGCGACTCTGCCCAGGGGTCATACCTATCCTCTGTCCATGCCTGAGACCCAGGCCATGTCAGAGTATGTCACTGAAAACCTAGAGAAAGGGTTCATTCGGAAGTCTTTATCTCCAGCGGGAGCAGGATTCTTTTTCGTTGCCAAAAAAGATGGCACTTTATGACCTTGCATTGATTATCGAGGTTTAAATGCGGTGACAATCAAGAACCGATACCCCTTACCCCTAATCTCTGAGTTATTCCACAGATTAAAAGGTGCCTCTGTCTTTACCAAATTGGATCTCAGGGGTGCCTACAATCTGATCCGGGAAGGTGACGAACGGAAAACCATGTTTAACACGAGAGACAGGCATTATGAATACCTGGTTATGCCCTTTGGGCTGTGTAATGCCCCAGCGGTATTTAAAAACTTTGTCAATGAGGTCTTCAGGAATGTGCTGTATCAATTTGTGGTCATCTATCTGGATGACATTCTAATCTTTTTTCTGAAGATTTGCCTGAAGCTATCGCTACGTTCCATGATCTGAAACAAGCCTTTGTTTCTGGTCCTCTCTTGAGGAGACCTAATCCTGGAGACCCATTTTTTATTGAAGTGGACGCTTCCTGTACTGGAGTAGGAGCGGTGCTTCTAAAATTATCTGAGAATAAAGGACAGCCATGTGCGTTTTTCTCAAAAAAATTTTCTCAGGCAGAGAAAAATTACTCTATTGGTGATCGGGAGCTTCTTGTTATTAAATTGGCACTAGAGGAATGGCGTCATCTCTTGGAGGATTCCCCTCACTCCATAACGGTCTTCACTGATCATAAAAATTTACAGTACTTAGAGTGCTAAACAACTGAATCCCAGACAGGTCAGTCAGATGTTGAAGGCTATGTGAAAGCATGCCATGTTTGTGCACAGTCTAAGTCCTCCACACAAGCTCCTGCCGGTATGCTCCTGCCTTTGCCATTCCAAAGGAGCCCTGGACTCACATTGCTATGGATTTCATCACCGATCTTTCACCGTTTGATAATAGTCATTTCGGTGGTAATCAATCGGTTCTCCAAGGTGGCTCATTTTGTTCCCCTTCCTGGTCTCCCTTCTGCTCCTGTGTTGGCCCACATCTTTGTTCGAGAAATCCTCCACCTCCATGGGGCTCCTTCTCATATTGTTTCAGAAAGAGGGGTTCCTGCTTCTGGAGAGCTTTTTGCAAGTCCCTCAATTGTCTTGGATTTTTCTTCTTCTTACCACCCTCAATCCAATGGACAGACTGAGAGGGTTAATCAGGATTTAGAGGTCTTCCTCCGCACCTTAGTCTCCGCTCATCATGATGACTGGTCCTCTCTACTCCCAGAATCCTTTTACAATAATCATGTTAACATCAGTTCTCAGAAGACCCCTTTTTCAGTTTATGGAAGATACCCTCAGCTTCCTATGACCTGTTCTCCGGATATTCCAGCTTTGTCTACCATTCAGCAATCACCCAGTACCATTTGGGGTGAGGTTCATGATTCCCTATAAGTGTAAGGGCTTCGCCCATCATCGCAAGCATAAACCGCCTTCTCTACAGATTGGAGACAAGGTGTGGCTTTCCACCAGAATCATCAAACTCCGGGTTCCTTCTTTGAAATTTGCACCAAGATTCATTGGTCTGTATTTGATAATTTATAAGGTTAACCCAGTTTGCTTTAAACTTCAGATCCCCAAAAGCCTCAGGATATCTGACTTCTTCCATGTGTCCCTTCTGAAGCCTTTAGTCCTCAATAAGTTCTCTCGTGCTTTCCCTACCATGTTTCTGGTCTCTGAGGATAATCAGGAGTACGAGGTTAGTCAAATTCTAGATTCTCGCCTCTGTAAAGGCATCCTTCAGTACCTCGTGCATTGGAGAGGGTTTGGTCCTGAGGAGAGGTCGAGGATTCCTGCATCTGAGGTATTTGCGCCTCGTCTTGTGAAAAGATTTCATTTTAGGTTTCCCTCCAAGCCTGGACCCAAGTGGGGAAGGGTAGGCCTCCTAGGGATGGGTACTGTCATGAAATCACAGTAAACATTTCATGTCTTGTCTTTGCCTACCTTGCTGCGTATTTCCCAGTAAAGGCCAGGCCTCCCTCACCTGTGTGCTTTAGTAAGCCTTCTTCAGCTGGGCTCCGCCCCAGGCCCTAATTAGGAACATGATATAACACCAGGGAGTGCAAGCCTGCATTGCTGATCAACATTTGTCTATGACTTTGTGTGTGGTTGTTCCTATGTTATACTCTGAGTCTAATTCCATGTACCGATCTTTGGCTTGTTTGACTATCCCTGCCTGCCTGATACCCCGATCTTCGGCTTGTTCTCTGTTTCTCCTGTCTGCTTGTGGCCCTGACTCTTTGCTATTACCTCTGACAATTCTTTGCTGTTCCTGCGCTGCTGCTTCCTCTCTTCCACCTGTAGCTAGCCGAGCGTGAGCTAGGAGACCCCGGGGGCCGCGACCTGGATCCAGTTGAAGCCAAATCCATCCTCACCACCAGAGGCTCTGGTGAACACCCACTGGCTTTTAGATTCCGCGCCCTGGGAAACCGATGCACTAGCTCCCTGTGTTTCAGTGTCCGTGCTCCAGGGGCCCCTCCTCCCGTATCAGCCAGAACTCATTAGCAGCAGTCAGCTAGGTCCACAACCTTAGTGGTGCGCTTTGCAACTCTCGGTGCGATTCTCACTCCAGCGGTGTGCACCTGTTTCCTGACTCCAGGTGTCGTGACAGTCTATTTGAATTCATGTTACCCTTATAAGTTTGATTTTGTTTATTCTTGAGCAAATACTGACATCTAAAGACAGAATATGATATTTCACAATCTTTGTCATTATTCAAATGTAACTATTTCTGCATGACTGGATTATTACCATCAAAGATCTAATAATCTAAGGAAACTTTTATATGACACCTATTATACATTGACTGTCACTCCTTCGTAGGCAAACTATCCTACTGAACAAAGAGTTTATCTTCAAAAATCAAACTTCCTAAACCAAAGAACTTCCTAAACCAAGTGTCACTTCCTGTCTGAGAAATTTACATAGCTAGACATAAAGCTGCTACAGACTTTTGCCACTAGATGGCAGTGGTAAACTACACATTCTATATAAGTAACTATAGCTAAATTAGCCTGTAAAGGCAGCACACTCCCTGCCTGATATAATACATTATATCACTACCTATACATATCTACTGTACAGGAAAAAACACATAAGAAAATACGTTCCCGTCTAGAACTGGTAACATAAACTAAAACATGAGTCCACAATATTAGCGTCTCTTGGCTATGGTACTTCAAGCTGGTAGTGCACATGAAGAAACCCATCTTCGGATGGAGAAGCCGCACTAGGCCAATAGGCCAAACTATCTCCAATGCCAATTGTAATCCACAGGATGGATTTTAACTCATGGTGAATGTCACGTCTGAAAGCTGTCAGTGACAAGCTCTATGTTATGTATTGTGCCAACAACATAATAGAAATACCTGTTCACAGGAGAACAATGACATCCGAAACTGGTCTGGCATACACTTTAACAGTCCCTTGTTTCGTGACTTTGACTTCAACCTTTCTGATATTACCATCTTTACTTGGCAACGTATTTGTGACAATTCCCATAGGCCAGTTTATATCTGCTTTCTTGACTGTCTTTTAACAACACAACATCTCCAACTTTAACATTGGGACTGGTCTTAGCCCATTTCCTGCAACTTTGTAAGGTAAACAGGTAATCTCTCCTCCATTTCTTCCAAAACCAAAATCAGCCAGACACTGGACTTGTTTCCATTACTTTACATGAAGTTCTGTTGTACTAAAGTTTCCACAAGGGGCCGACAAAGAGTCTACCTATTGGGTCAAGAGCATAGCAGGAGTAAGAACTGTTGTATTATCAGGGTATGTAGATAGTGGTACCAAAGGTCTTGCATTAATGATGGCCATGACTTCTGCCATGAAAGTACTCAAAGTCTCATGAGTCAAACAAGTAGGTTTAGCTTGGAGTAACATTGCATCTAAAATGCGCCTAGCTACACCTATCAACCTCTCCCAAGCACCTCCCATATGAGATGAGTGTGGAGTGTTAAAGATCCATGTGCATCCTTTGTCTTCAAGATAGTCTAGAAGTTCTACATCATTTGAACATATATGCAGTTCTTTGCATGCTCCTACAAAGTTAGTAAGTCTATCCGAGCGAATTAACTGGACCACGAACAGAAAATAATCTTCTTAGAGCATTGATGAAACTGGATGCTGACATGGACTCAATCAATTCTATATGCACTGCTTTTGTAGAAAGACATTTGAAAAGAACAGCCCAGCGTTTGCTGTCAGCGCTTCCTCCTCTAGTTCGGCGTGTTACAACTGCACAGAGACCAAACACATCAACACCCACACTAGTGAATGGAGGCTCAGGATTGACTCTATCTTTTGGTAACTCTGCCATCTTTTGGCTTTCCAATCTCCCTCTGAGCTTATGGCACATGACACATTTGTGAATGATTGCAGACACTAGACGTTTTCCACCAAGAATCCAGAAACATGCAGCTCGGATTGCACCTTCTGTTATGTGGCACCCTTGGTGAACTATTTGATTATGATAATATCTTACAATCAAGGTAGCAATGTAGTGATCATGAGGAATGATGACAGGCTGCTTCTCCTCATCTGACAGCGTGGCAAAGGATAAACGGCCACCTACTCTCAATAGTCCATCTTGATCTATAAAGGGACTGAGTTTTGTGAGACGACTATGTTTTGGAAGCGTCTTTTGTTGTTCAGTGTAGTCATATTCTTGCCTGAAATATGTGTGTTGTACAGAAGAGATTATAACTGTCTTGGCTTGTGAAAGTTCTTCTAAACTGATTCTTTCATGGAAAACTCCCCAGCTTCCGGGTCGATCATCGTTGGTTTTCTTCTGGAAGCTTTTCGCAACATGAATTAATCTTGCTATAACCCTGCTTAGTCTCTTCCAGTTGGAAAATCTTTCAAAACGATGCGGCTGCAGTCTAGTGTCAAAAGCTTTAGTACTGAAGCTTACTACTTCTGACCTAATTTCAGGACCAGCTTCAGGTTCCACTAACGGGTAGACATTGGTGTTATCAGGATTATCTACAGCTGTCTGATACAGAAAAGGTGGGTCCGTGAACCATATAGAGTTCTGGAGGCAAGCTGTCTGTGTAGGCCTGGTAGCATAATTTGCAGGATTTTGTTCTGAGGGCACATAGAACCATTGTTCTGGACAGGTTGCATGTCTGATCCTATTCACCCGATTGGAAACATATAAAAAGAACCTCTTTGTAGTGTTGTTGATATAGCCTAAAACTGTTTTACTGTCTGTAAAGAGTTTCACAGCATCCAGGCTTAGGTCCATCTCGTCTCTCACTAGCTCATACAGTTCAACCGCTAGTACAGCTGCACATAACTCTAGGCGTGGAATTGTATGTGCCGACCTAGGACTCAGTTTGGATTTTCCAATAACAAATCCAACATGATAGACATTTCCTGCATTGTTTACCTTCAAGTAAGCAACTGCACCTATTGCTGTAACAGATGCATCTGAAAAAATGTACAGTTCTCTTTCGCAAGCTTGTGACAATGAAACAGGAACATAACATCTGGGTATTTGTAAACATTGTAAGGCTTGTAAAGACTCTGTCCATTGGACCCACTCATGGAGTCTCTCTTGTGGAAGTAAGGCATCCCATTCACTTTCTCCACTTGACAGTTCATTAACTTTTATGGTGACAGGTGCCACAAACCCGAGAGGATCGTAGAGACTGTTCACAGTGGATAAAATTCCTCTTCTCGTGAATGGTTTTTCTACTGAAGAAACCTGAAAAACAAAACAGTGTTTCAAGCTTAGGCCTAAATTCTTCTGTAAAGGAAGGGTGTCTGTTCCCAGACAAAGGTCTTTAAGATCTTTAGCTCTGTCTTCCACGGTGAAAGCTTCCATGACTTGTTTGCTGTTAGAGGCTATCTTATGTAGGCGCAAATTAGACTCTGCCAGCATTATTTGCTTTGTTGAGAATGTTGATTGCTCCTTCAGGTGTGTTAGCTAAAGCAAGTCCATCATCTACATAGAAATGTCTCATCACAAGGTGTTTGGCATCTTGACCATAATGTTCTGCACCTTTCTGGGCAGCTTTGTGCATGCAGTATATGGCAACAACAGGAGAAGGGCTGTTACCGATGGTCTTCTCTCATTAGAAAACAATAAAACATCTGTTGCACATCCCTTGTGAAGGCAATAAGCTCTTTCCTGAAGCGTAAGAGGACACCCAGAAGTGTGTTGTTTAGATCTGGGCCACTCAGCAGAACATCATTTAATGAAACGCCTTCATGTTGAGCACTGGAATCGAACACGACTCTTATTTGGTCTGGCTTGTGTGGATGGTAAGCGCAAAACATTGGCAGATACCAGTGTTCTTTACCTTCATCCAGTGATGGTGCTACTCAGGGCCGATCCTAGGGTCACAGGCGCCTGGGTGCAGAAATATTTCTGGCGCCCCCACATGGGCGTGGTTATCTTACTAACTCCTCCCCTTTACAAATGTTTCTATGGCTAAGGTCACGAGTTGTACTTCCGCAAAGTAATTTACTACAAGACGACTCACCGGGTCTAGATTTGTTGTGTGAAGACCCACAGGAGAATGCGAAGTCCTTTCTCGAATAACGGAAGTGTTCCCTACACGTTGTCTACAAAATAACAAAAGATTACTCTCTTCTGGTAGCCATTGTCGGGAAGAGGACAACAACGGTATATGACGTACGTGTTTCGACGGGTCTTTCCACGTCTTGTAATACCAGTTCTACGGTTTGTGGAACACTACTCTGTAAAGATACATCTACTACCTGAACGAAATCGATTG
>BLSH010276657.1:230485-246730 GCA_018402905.1 Glandirana rugosa | reverse complement strand
TCTCTGAGTTCACTGACAGACGCAGCATTCTTATGACACGTGGGGTTATGCTCATCCTACTAGGAGTAGCCTAGGCAAAACAATCAAAAGTGTAGGTTGGCCCCTCCCAGGGGGCCGTCCTCACCTTAGCATATAATCCCCCTGCTCTGTACAGCACATCAGTTCGTAACAAGCCGTACAAAACCAACGCAGAGGGGTGGGTGCTGCGTCTGTCAGTGAACTAGAGAAAAGGATTTTACGGTAAGTTATACAAAAAAATCCCTTTTTCTCTTCCGTTCACTGACAGACGCAGCATTCTTATGACACATGGGGATGTCCCAAAGCTGTGCCAATCAAGAGGGGTGGGTAAAATCATAACAACTGTACCCAACAGAAAAACGCCCTCTCAGGCGGCGCTAACCGCGCCTATACTGCCGCTTGTAATACCTTGCGGCCAAAAGCAGCATCCAAGGATGCCGAAACATTGATTTTGTAAAATTCATTAAACGTGTGCCATGAGGCCCAAGTAGCTGCCTTGCACACCTGAGACACTGAGGCTTGGTGTCTAAACGCCCAGGACATACTAAATGCCCTGGTGGAATGAGCCGTGACTGGAAACGGGGGAACCTTACCCCGAATCTCATATGCATGAGTCACCGTCTTCCGTATCCAACGAGACACGGTAGCTGACGAGGCCGCCCTACCTTTGCGCAACCCTTCCGTCAGCAAAAATAAAGAATCAGACTTCCGAAAGGAAGCTGTAGAATTTCAATACACCCGCAAGGCCCTCACCACCTCCAAAGAATGCAGCTCCACTTCTTTGGGATGTGATGGGTGCGGGCACAATTAGGGGAGAACAATATCCTCATTTAAATGAAAGGAAAAAACCACCTTCGAAAAAACGAAGGGGAAGGTCGCAAAACTGCCTTGTCCTTATGGAGGACCAAGTAAGGTGACCTGCAGGATACTGCTGCTAACTCCGACACCCGCCTGGCAGATGTGATAGCCACCAGAAAGGCTACCTTCTGCGACAACAACTGTAAGGGAATGCCACAAATCCTTTCATATGGCGGTTTCTGCAACCCAGAAAGCACCAGATTCAAATCCCACGGTGCCAAGGCGACCGTATCCGAGGAGCCACATGACGTACCCCCTGTACAAATGTACGGATCAATGAATGAGACGCCAAGGGCCGTTGAAAAAGAACCGCTAGAGCCGAAATCTGCCCCTTAAGCGTACTTAACGCCAGGTTCTTGTCCAGACCTTGCTGTAAAAATGCCAGTACTCTGGATACTCTATAAGAGCGGGGGTTCCGACCCCCTGCCTCACACCAGGTAATGTAGGCCTTCCAGGTCCTATGATAGATCTTACGTGAGGAACTCTTACGTGCTTTTATCATAGTCGGGATTACGGAGTCCGAGACGCCCCTATCCCTCAATACCTGGGACTCAATAGCCAAGCCGTCAAAACCAGCGAGGGTAAAGCAGGGTGCAAGATGGGCCCCTGCAACAGCAGGTCCCCGTGAAGCGGAAGCCGCCACGGAACCTCTGCCACCATCCATACTACGTCGGTGTACCAAGGGCGCCAGGGCCAAGCCGGAGCTACCCGGATTGTCGGGATTTCTTCCGCCTCTACCCCGCGGTAGAGCCTTTAGAGGAGGAAAAACGCACAGCAGCCGATACTGCCCTCGAGGCCTGTGAAACACTGCCCCCCGAAGGATCAGAGCTGCCTCCGCGGCCGTTGCTGCGCTTCTTGTTCCGCCCTGATGGTTTACGTACGCCACCTCCGTGGCATTGACCGACTGAACCAGACGTGACGCAGCCCTACTGTCCCACGGGACAGGCAGAGCTTGATCGATCTCAGTTCCGATACCTACATCGACCAATTGAGGGGAAGAAAATTTCTCCCATCCTTTAGGACCGGAACCTGAATCCCCCAAACCAAGGGTTCCCGGGACTGACACTCCGACCTGATCGGCCTGTCCAGGGATAGAGGAGATTTGTCCCACCGCGACTAAATTGCCTTCCGCCGGAGCCGAGTGTTCTGGGCGTAAGGTATCGCTTCGAAAGTCGACCTCCTGAGCCCCAACACCCGTATACAGAACCGTAAGGAGAAACACTGGCGCGATCACAGGGTTCGCCCTGCCTAAAGCATTAGAAGCTTGCTCGGTGTTAGGAACACCCCAGCTTGTACCGTGTCTGGAATCAGACCCAGGTACTCCAGCCTGCAAGCCAGCGTTCAAGATGACTCCTGTCTGCTGAGCGCCTGACTGGCGCCTAGAGGCACCTCCTGATGCTTCTGCGGAAGCCTCACGTTTGAGGGGAAGGACTTTTCTGGGGCCAGAGAGCTGCTTGCAACCCCCAGAAACCGGCCCCCCACCCGTGAGGCGGGTGGGGGCCACCCATCATGCGGAGACAGGCTTGACCTCTGCTTTTTCGGGCTTACGCTGCCATGACCTTTTGCTGTGGCCTGTGAACACCTTCCCGGCCTTACCCGCTGGGCCGGGCGCCCGAAAAAACTTCTTCTGACCAGAAGAGACAGGACCCTGCCTACGACGACGATCTCGTCGCTTCGGCTCTGGAAGAAAAGTACTCTTCCCTCCCGTGAAATCCTTAATAATCTTATCCAACTGTGGACCAAACAGACGCCCTCCCTGAAAGGGCAGGTCTGCCAGAGCTTTCTTTGAAGCCTGGTCGCCCGACCAAGAGGGGAGCCACAGCACCCGCCTGATGACAATTGAAAAAACAGACATTTTTGACCATATGGGGAGAAGCTCCAAAGCCGCATGGCATATGTAGCGGAGACCTTCTTCCAAATGTTGCATCCGCTGTACCTCATCCTGTGCACATTCACTAGACAAACTAGTGCGCAGTGCGGCAGCGTGCTCGCGAAGAGACTGTGCCGCCATAGCAGTTGCTAGCGCCGGCTGCATGGCTGACCCAGCCAACAAGAATAGTGCTTTAGACACTGTCTCTGTGCGGCGATCGGCCGCCTCTTTAAAGGATGTAGACCCCTCCAAGGGGATGGTGGTTGCCTTATTCACACGAGCCACGGCAGGGTCCACCACCGGGGAAGCCCATCTCTTAGTAAAGCTTTCCTCAAAGGGGTAGCGAACAGCAAAGCTTTTAGGCAAAGCCAAGGAACTTGGTGGCTTTCGCCATTCCTTGAACACTGCCTGTTCAAACACCTGATCATAAGGGTAAGCCCTAGGGGACCTAGGGGGTCTAAGCAGTCCACAAACATATGCGGACTCATGCGACTCCCCTGTTTGGTCCAGTCGCATAGAGTCGCAAATATCAGTGATCAGTGCTTCCACTATCGCTTTATCCCGCAAACTAGGAGCCTCCCGATCCTCTTCGCCCTCTGAAAGATCCACAGGTGTGACCACTGAGGTGCTTTCTAGATCTGAATCCTCCCCTGAGGAAAGAGGAGGGGGTGGGGGCTTCTGGGGGCCCCTCGGAATGGGCACCCCTGCCCGGGGAAAGAACTCCCTAAACACCGCCCTCAGCTGTTCCAAGGACACTAATGATCCTGGGGTGGACTGTAGATCTGCAGGTATACTTGCCATAAAATTGCCGACCTCTGACATTTCAGCCCGGCATCCCCGCTGTGTAACCACCACCTCTACCCCACAAATCAGCCAGGGAGACCCGAGCGGAGTACACCCACCGCTACCGGCACCCAGGAAGCGCCAGCTATACTTGCTGTTTGATGCCTCAGCACTCCAACCGAAGAGCAATGCCCACGAACTGCTGCACGTCAGGAGCTTGTTACAGTGCGTCAGCCATGCTCTCTAAGCAAAAACTGGAAGCCCACGCCCGTTTTTAAGGACTTCCTGCCCAAGGACTGCAGTTCTCCCAATCAACCACTGGAGGCCGCCAAAGAGCAGGCTGGAAACCACATGGTTCTCAAACAATGGACGCTGCCATTACACACATGCGGTCGACCATGAACGAGCGGTGCTCCAAAATCCAATGGCCACGACCCACCTAACACATTGCTCCTGACGGTTGGTGCAGATTCGAACGGTTAGTGCAAAGGTGCCTGCGGGGGATTGAGGGGGGAGGGGGAGTGGGGGAAAGACCTCTAACAGACCCCCACCGGCTGGCCACCACAGAGCTGCCCAGGTGCCCACTCTCCATGCCTCTAGGGCGGAAGAGGGGTTCACTCACCAATCCGACAGGCGCAGGGGGTAGCCACCTGGAGCAGACCTACCTCCCCGCAAGGAGGCATGCTGCTGGCCAGGCCACTGGACAGGCGAACCAGTCACTGGGCTCTAGTGGGTTTTAGCCACTGGCCGCCCGCACGGAACGGGCGCTATGCGGTGGGCCCCCCTAAGGGGGATCGCATAGTGTCGGCCGGACTGGAGAAAGATTTCCTCTATACCACCAGCCAGCTTCTTGATAGCAGTCTTCCTAGATGAATCTTCAGGAGACCGCAGATCCCATAGGGAACCAGGTCTACTCCTTGCACTAGGCAAATAAAAACTGATGTGCTGTACAGAGCAGGGGGATTATATGCTAAGGTGAGGACGGCCCCCTGGGAGGGGCCAACCTACACTTTTGATTGTTTTGCCTAGGCTACTCCTAGTAGGATGAGCATAACCCCATGTGTCATAAGAATGCTGCGTCTGTCAGTGAACGGAAGAGAAAAACAAATTAGTGGATATTATTTGGTCTTTGTGAAAATTATAGAGTCTACAAGCTATGGTGCCAATCACTGAATATTGATCACACCTGATGTACTGACGGCCTATCTCATTTCTTGAGAGCCTAACAAGCCAGGAAAGTACACATACCCCCCAATTACCCCTTCTTGGAAAGTAGACATTCCAAGGCATTTAGTAAGGGTTATGGTGTATTTTTTGAAGTTGTAATTTTTTCCCACAATTCTTTGCAAAATTAATTTTTTTCCCCCCAAAATTGTCATAGGTTAACGGGTTATTTCTCACACCCAGCATATGCATACCACAAATTACACCCCAAAACACATTCTACTACTCCTCCTGAGTATGGCGATACCACATGTGTGAGTCTTTTACATGGCCTGGCCACATACAGAGGCCCAACATAAATGGAGCGCCATCAGGTGTTCTAGGAGCAAAATTACACACATCATTTCTTAACTACCTTTTGCACTTTTGAAGGTCCTGGAGGACTAGGGCAATGGAAACGCCCAAAAAAATGACCCCATTTTGGAAAGCAAACACCCCAACGTAAGTTCTAGGAGGCATAATGAGTAGAGTTGAGTGGACACCTGGATGTTTGGGTTTGTCGGGTTCGGCAGAACTTCGCGAAAAAGTTTGAGATTGGCACCAAACTTGACCCGAACTTGACCCCGGACCCCGAACCCCATTGAAGTCAATGGTGACTTGAACTTTTGGGCACAAAAATGGCTCTAAAAAAGTCCTGGAAAGGGCTAGAGGGCTGCAAAGGGAAGCAAAATGGGGGTAAGAGTAGGACATGTGCCCTGCAAACAAATGTGGATAGGGTAATAACTTAAAATCACATAAAAAAATAAAAATTGGAGGAGGAGGAGGTGGATGTGGAGTAGGAGCCTAGAGGTTGAGGAGGCGGTGACCGTGGCGGTGTAGGTGGAGGAGGAGGTAGCCAACACTGTTTTTTGTTAGTTTGTTTTTTTTTCTAATTGGGGTAGCCCCCAAAATATTGAGACATATTCAAAAAAAAAAGTATACCAATGGCTGTGTGAGGCCGGTCTAAATGTCTATTCTGCACAAGGTACAGACAAGTCTTTTGGGATGCCTGGTTCATTTTAATAAATGTTAGCTTGTCCACATTGGCTATGGACAGGTGGCTGTGCTTGTCTGTGATAACGCACCCTGCCGTGCTAAACACACGTTTATACAATACACTGGCTGCAAGGCAGGCCAGCACCTCCAAGGCATAAAGGGCAAGCTCAGGCCATGTGCCCAATTTGGAGACCCAGAAGTTGAATGGGGCAGACCCATCAGTCAGTACGTGTAGGCATGTGCACACATACTGTTCCACCATGTTACTGAAATGCTGCCTCCTGCTAAGACGTTGACTATCAGCTGGTGGTGTTGTTTGTTGTGGAGTGCTGCTGACAAAGCTTTTCCACGTTTTGGCCATTCTAACCCTGCCTTCTGAGATGCTGGCGATGCCACAGCTGCGTTGGCGACCTCTTCCTCCTCCTGTACCTTCGCCTTGTGCTTCCACTGAGCCCCCGGTGTCATTTGGGAATGCCCTCAGCAGCGTGTCTACCAGCGTGCGCTAGTAGTCGCGCATCTTCTGATCACGCTCCAGTGAGGGAATTAAGGACGGCACATTGTCCTTGTAATGGGGATCCAGCAGGGTGGCCACCCAGTAATCAGCACAAGTTAAAATGTGGGCAACTCGGCTGTCGTTGAGCAAGCACTGCAGCATGTAGTCGCTCATGTGTGCCAGGCTGCCCAGAGGCAAAGACAAGCTGTCCTCTGTGGGAGGTGTATCCTCTGTGTCCTCCGTAACCCCCCAGCCATGCTCCAGTGATGCCCATGAGCTGCGTTGGGTGCCACCCTGCTGTGAACACGGTTCCTCCTCCTCCTTCTCATCATCCTCGTCCTCCTCATCCTCCAGTACTGTGCCCTGGCTTGAACATTTTTTACCTGGCCTATGCTGGTGCAGGAACCCACCCTCCGAGCCACTTGTGAATGACTGGCCTGATAACCGTGGAAATGACATAGAAGTGGGATAGTAAGGCTGAGAACAGCGTCATCGGTACTGCCCATGTTGGTGGAGTACTCGAAACAAAACAATATGGTACACAGGTCTCGCATGGAGGCCCACTCGTTGGCGGTGAAATGGAGCTGTTCCGCAGAGCGCCTGACCCCTGCGTGCTGCAGCTGAAACTCCACTATTGCCTGCTGCTGCTCGCACAGTCTCTCCAGTATGTGCAAGGTAGAGTTCCACCTTGTGGGCACGTCACATAGGAGGCAGTGAGCAGGAAGGCCGAAGTTTCACTGCAGTGCAGACAGGCGAGCAGCAGCAGGGTGAGAATGCCGAAAGCGTGCACAGATGGCCCACACTTTCTGCAGCAGCTCTGACATATCCGGGTACTTTTTTAGAAATTTCTACACCACCAAATTCAGCACATGCACCAGGCAAGGGATGTGCATCAAACCGCAGCTAGGCCCAGAGCTGCTACGACATTTCGCCCATTATCGAACACCACCAGGCCGGGCTTGAGGCTCAGTGGCAACAACCACTCATTGGTCTGTTGTTCAATGGCCATCCACAGCTGCAGCGCAGTGTGGGGTTTATCCCACAAACATATCAGTTTTAAAAAAGCCTGCTGTCGTTTCCCCCTGGATGTGCTGAAGTTGGTGGTGAAGGTGTTACGCTGACCGGATGAGGAGGTGGTAGAGGAGGAGGAAGTGGAGTAGGAGGAGGAGGCAACAGGAGGCAAAGAGAAATGCCCTGCAATCCTCGGTGGCGGAAGCACATGCGCCAAACGGCTAGCCGCCTCAGGCCCACCCGCCACAACATTTGCCTAGTGTGCAGTTAGCGAGACATAGAGTCCCTGCCCATGCTTACTGGTCCATGTATCAGTGATTATGTGGACCTTGCCACAGATGGTGTTTTGCGCAGTGCACACTTGATCTTGTCCCTGACTTGTTTGTGCAAGGAAGGGATGGCTCCCCTGGAAAAGTAGTGGCGGCTGGGAACCACGTACTGTGGGACAGACACATCCATTTTAGAATGCTAATCTTTCCCTCACAGCACCGCCAGGAACCTGTCCCTAATGCAGGATGCGATGATATTAGAATGCTAATCTCTCCCTCACAGCAGCGCCATGAACCTCATATAGAGGCTGGGTCACATGATGCACTGGCCAATCACAGCCATGCCATTAATAGGTATGGCTGTGATGGCTTCTAAGGGCAAATGAGTGAAACGCTTGTTGATTGGCTGCCCTGCAGCTATTCAACAGGTGCCAAAAAATACCCGAATACCGAACCCGATCCCAAACTTTTTTAAAATGTCCGGGACTGGGTTCGGGCCACGGACACCCTAAAGTCCGGTACGGATCCAAACTTTACAGTCTGGCTTCGCTCAACTCTAATAATGAGTATTTTGAACATGTCATTTTTTCCACAAGTTTTTGGAAAATGTGGAAAGAAAATGAAAACACATTTTTTTTTACACAAAGTTGTTCATTTATACAATATTTCTAACACACAGCATGTACCTAGCAAAAATGACACCCCAAAATATATTCTGCTACTCCTCCCGATTATGGCAATACCACATGTGTGACACTTTTACACAGCCTGACCACATACAGAGGCCCAACATGCAGGGAGCACCGTCAGATGTCCTAGGGGCATACATTTCGAATCTAATTTGACTACCTTTTACACTATTTTGAGGCACTGTAGTAGCATGGATATTCACTGTAGTGGCACAGATGGGCAGGTTAGTGGCACGGATGAGCACTGTAGTGGCACGGATGGGTACTGTAGTGGCACGGATGGGCACTGTAGTGGCATGGATGGGCACTGTAGTGACATGGATGAGCACTGTAGTGGCACGGATGGGCACTGTAGTGGCATGGATGTGTCACGGATGAGAAGTGATGTGGTATGGATGAGTATGAATGAGGCACAAATGAGCCATGGATGGGGATGGATGAGCCACGGATGGGGATGACTGAGCGCGGATGGGGATGACCTAGCATGGATGGGTGGGTGAGCACGGATGGGTGGGTGAGCACAGATGGATGGGTGAGCATGGCTGGGTGGGTAAGCATGGATGGATGGCTGGGTGAGTATGGATGGATGGATGTATGGGTGAGCATGGATGGATGGCTGGGTGAGCACGGCTGGGTGGGTGAGCATGGATGGATGGCTGGGTGAGCACGGCTGGGTGGGTGGTGGATGGATGGAGTGAGGATGGCTGTGTGGGTGGTGGATGGATGGGGTGATGATGGCTGGGTGGGTGGTGGATGGATGGGGTGATTATAGCTGGGTGGGTGGTGGATGGATGGGGTGATGATGGCTGGGTGGGTGGTGGATGGATGTTGGGGGTGCTTACTGTCATTTAGCAGCGCTGTGAGCATTACACATCGCCCACAGCGCTGCAGCATGTCCTCCTCTCCCCATTCTCTCCTCTCGCAATGCACCGATCGGTGTGGAGAGAGAAAAGCCGGCAGAAGCGGCAGCTTGTTTACATGTGATCGCGCCGTCATTTGACGGCATGATCACGAGGTAAAAGGCCGCTCACAGCGGCCATTCACCGCGTTCCGTGATGCGCCGGGTCCCCTGTACCTGGTGGTCACAGATGCTCCCATGTGCGTGTCCCAGGGGGCACGCGGGAAGCGCATTCATGGGAGGACATGAATAGACGTCCTCCCGGAGTTAAGCAACCGCCCTGTAGATGTCTTTTGTCTATAGGGCAGTTGTTAAGCGGTTAAAGGACACCAAGAAACTTTTGACTCACCTGCCATGTACTGTGTCTATATTCCTCCATGCCACACTCTCTGGCACTAGAGGATTTTTTTTGTTCGCTAACCTCTTTATGGGGTAGTGGGAGCAGTCCTTTGTCTATGGGGGTGGTAATCCATTTAGATAATTTATTAAAGTTTATTTGTGTTATATAGATGATCTTATATTTGTCTGTAGTAGCAGTTTTGGCGACTTGAATTTGTATCTGTCCTATCTTAATGACAATAGGATCAACTTCAGGTTCACGGGTCACATGAGTAGTACAGATGTATCTTATTTGGATGTTAGATTAGAGGGCTCCCTTTCATGCCATTAATTGTATACAATTGTTTCACTAGCTGTGATTGGTCACAGTGATCACATGGTACAGACAGGACCAATCACAGCCCATTTGTACCATGAGATTAGCTGGCGCCAGTCACAGCTAATCACAATACACAGCGTCTACACACTGTCATTCAGTAAAAATATTTGCTTATAGCAGTAAATTTCACTTCTATAAGCAAATATTTTACTGAGTGACAGCTCTGGTCACAGTATGTACGAAAAAAAGCAAAAAAGTAAAAAAAAAAAAAAATGTTTAAATTCTCAAAAAAAAAAATGTTTATTTTTTGCTTCTTTTTTAATATACTGTCACCAGTTAGTGACCCTAGTCACTGCCACACCAGTTATATGATGATGGTGTACTGCACTGGTGACAGTATGTAAGAAATAAAAATAAAAAGTGAAAAAAAAAATTTAATTAATTAATTAATTTTAATTTTCGGGAAAAAAATGTAATTTTCATTTTTGGGAAAAAAAATTGTAATTTTAATTTTCGAAAAAAAAAAATGTAATTTTAATTATCGAAAAAATTGTGACAAAAAAATACAACTTCAAAAAACACACCATACCTCTTACTAAGTACCTCAGACTGTCTACTCTCCAAAAAGGTAATTTTGGGGGGTATTTGTACTGTCCTGGCATTTTTGGGTCTCAAGAAATGTACATCACGATTGATCAATTTTCATATATATATTATTATTATTTTTATTATTATTATTATTATACAGGAATTATATAGCGCCAACAGTTTGCACAGCACTTTACAACATTAGGGCAGACAGTACAATTACAATACAATTCAATTCAATACAGGAGGAATAAGAGGGCACTGCTCGTTAGAGCTTGCAATACCATAGTTTGTGGCCTCTATAACTTTTTTACAGACTAAATAATATACACTGATTTTGGTTATGAAGACAGATTATTTATTTGCAAATGTTTATAACAGAAACAAAGACATTTTTGTTTTCAAAATGTTTGTCCTTTTTCCATGTATAGCGCAAAAAATAAAAACCCCAGTGATTATTAAATACCACCAAAAGAAAGCTCTATTTGTGTGAGAAAAATACTAAAAATGTCATATGGGTACAGTGTTGCATGATCGCGCAATTGTCACTCAAAGTGCGACAGCGATGAATGCTGAAAACTGGCCTGGGCAGGAAGGGGGTAAAAGTGTCTAGTATTGAAGTGGTTAAAGAAGGAAGAGAATACCAAACTGAACTTTACTTGAGTTGAAAAAAATTATATTTCCTCTTACAAATAATTTTTCATAAAATACATGAAGGAATTTAAGATAAGTAACGGTGAAATGTGATCTTATTTTCAGTTTACCAGCTAGAGTAAACAGGAACAGTATCGTTTAATTGACTTGCCACCTGCAATCAGAGCAGAGGGAGTTATTTTTGTAGTCAGTTTATATCCAGTTTCTTACATATTATTAGCGGACTTCCCAAAGTTAAGAAGTAATGTTTTTACAACATCTTGGGACATTTTGTTAAACAAATGAAGATGATCAGTGCCAAAATGTTTTTCATCAACCAACAACATGCAGCTGATTTAACTCAAACTTTATTTCACTTATACTGCATGCAATTTGCTTATTTTTCCAAACATTCTTCTGACTAGACTATCATTTCCTATTACTTAATTAGTTGAAACAATATTAGATTTTCTTTCTGGAAACAAGTCTGTAAGTTTTTAAATTACTTATATTGTTGTAAAAAAAATGTTTGCAATAAAAAACATTTAGATTGTATGGATATATAAAATAAAAGCATTTTAATTATTTTTTAGATGCACATGTAAAGAGATAAGCTTGATTTAAATAATGTTTGTTAATGTTTAAAAAACATTGTTCTGTGTATAGTTATATATGTACATGGGAGCAACCATATTTGCTCATTACATGTGCAAGCTCTACTTCCTGAGTGGTGGTGCTTTGCTGCTTCTTTTTCAATGCATTGAAAAATTGCATTCACTGTATGGGGATATCCCACACAGTTACATAATAGATACGATTGGAAAAAAGACACAAGTCATATATAGCAATGTGTGTATCAGTTTGTGTGAGTGTCAGTTTGTTTTCTAACAGTATAGATATCCCTGTATGCTGTGCTCATCAAGAACAACATCTACAAGTTTGTAGTTTTTTCCTTGGTAATACGCTCAGCTGATACCACTACTTGAGGACGGGAGTTCCACACTTTTGCTACTCTGACTGTAAAGAAGTCTTTCTGCAGTATCAGTGTACACCTACATTCCTCCAATCTTAAATTGTGGCTATGGGGGTTAGGCTTGTGCAATTCATTTCATTCCAAATTTCATTTTTACCGAATTTTGCAAAATTCGTCAATCTGGACGAATTACAAATTTTGAATTTCCGAATTTTTCTGAATTTTTCCGAGTTTCTGAATCGCTGTAATTCGGCAATTGTGGTAATTCGGAAATTCTGAAATAAGAAAGAACATTTGAAATAATAATAAATAACTATTAAATTATAGGTATTGGAATTTCCTTGAAAATATGGCTGTTAGTGATAAATTTCATATTTAACCACTTCAATACCAGGCACTTAGAACACTTCCCGCCCAGACCAATTTTCAGCTTTCAGTGCTGTTGCGATTTGAATGAGAATTGCGCGGTCGTGCGACGCTGCACCCAAACAAAATTTTTATCATTTTGTTCCCACAAATAGAGCTTTCTTTTGGTGGTATTTGATCGCCTCTGCGTCATTTCTGATCACCGCTATAAACAAAAAAAGACCGAAAATTTTGAAAAAAAAAATAAAATTTTTCTTTGTTTCTGTCACAAAAATTTGTATAAAGTACATTTTCTCCTTCACTGACGGGCACTGATGTGACTACACTGATGGGCACTGATGAGGCTATACTGACGGGCACTGATAAGGCAGTACAGATTGGCACTGATGAGGTGGCACTGATAAGGTTGCACTGATGATGGGGCACATATGCAGCACTGATAGGCGGCACTGACAAGCAACACTGACGGGCACTGATACGTGGCACTGATATGCGGCACTGATGGACACTCCTAGGCGGCACTGATAAGTGGCACTGGGCACTGATGGGCACTGATAGGGGGCACAGGTGGGCACTTTTAGGTGGCACAGGTGGGCACTTTTAGGTGGCGCAGGTGGGCACTTTTAGGTGGCGCAGGTGGGCACTGATATGTGGGGCAGGTGGGCACTGATAGGTGGCACAGGTGGGCACTTATAGGTGGCAGTGGTGGGCACTGGTGTAACAAGCACTGTTAGGGATGGCACTGGCAGGCATCATACATGGGCACAGTGCCATCCCTACAGTGCATAATAATGCCCTTACCTGGTGGTCTAGTGGGGGCTCCCTGGTGGTCCTGGGCGGCCTCTTTGCAATTCCCCTGGTGGTCCTGGGCAGCCTCCAATGCGATGTTCGGGGGGGGCTCCCTAGGGCTCCTGTTCCGGCTCCCTGGTGGTCCAGTGGGGGTGATCCTGAGGGTGGCTGCGCTGATAAACGTTCAGCGCAGCCCCCCCCTGTCAGGAGAGCAGCCGATCGGCTCTCCGCTGCTCAGGTCTGCAGACCTGAGCAGAGGAAAAGCCGATCAACGGCTCTTCCTATTTACACTGTGATCAGCCGTGATTGGTCACGGCTGATCACATGGTAAAAGGCTTCGGATCGAAGCCTTTTACCTCGGTCGGTAATGCGGTGGGTCAGCCTGACCCACGGCACTACCGATCGCCGCGATGCGCGCCCCCAGGGGCGCGCGATCGCGGATTATCCTGAGGACGTCAATAGACGTCCAGTCAGGATAATGAACCCCCCGCCCGGACGTCATTTGTCTATGCGCCGGGCGGGAAGTGGTTAAGTTCACTAACAGCCTAATTTGTAAGGAGATTCCAATACCTATAATTTATTAGTTAATTATTATTATTATTTCAAATGTTATTTTATTTCTGAATTTTTGAATTTCCGAAATTCAGAAATAAGAATGAACATTTGAAATAATAATAAATAACTATTCAGTTATAGGTATTGGAATTTCCTTGAACATTTGGCTGTTAGTGAACTTAAATATGAAATGTATCACTAACAGCCATATTTTCAAGGAAATGACAATAACTATAATTTAATAGTTATTTATTAGTTAGTTATTATTTCAAATGTTCTTTGTTATTTTCGAATTTTCGTATTTCCGATTTTCTAAATTTCCGAATTTTAAACTTTCGGCTGTGCCGACTGCCGAATTTCCGCAATTACCGCAATTGCCAAATTACCGTGAATTTCAGAATTACTCCAATTACCGCAATTGCCAAATTACCGCAAATTTCTGAATTTTGGATTTCCGAATTTGCGAATTTCCAAAAAAAAAAATGAAAATGAAATAAAATGAATTTTTCAGCTATGCACAAGGGGTTACTTACTAAAACAGCATGGTGCAAAATCTGGTGCAGCTCTGCATAGAAACCAATCAGCTTTCAGGTTTTATTGTCAAATCTTATTTGAGCAAGCTGAAACTGAGTGGCTACTATGCACAGCTGCACCAGATTCTGAGTGCACCAGTTTTAGTAAATCCTCTTGTCAGGAACCTAAGATTTAACAAGTTGTTAATGGCATTATATTCACCATGGTTTAATATGTAAATAGCAATCATGTTTGTGCGATGGAAGTGACTGTCTCAGTTTACCAAAGAAAAGAGGATCTTTAACTAAAGCATCTCAACACCCAAGAATTTTCATAAACAGTTTGTATAAAAAATAAAAAATTTATTGACAATTACACAATGTACAAAAAATATATGGACAATTGTGGCTAAAACATAACCACAGCATTTAAAACAAATGCACATACTTAGCCCCTATTGTGAAGTTGAGGCTTATCTTATATTTCTCTGAGGGGATCAGAGCAAATATGGCCATGGACATACTTGGTTAATGTCTTGTAAGCCAATGTGCCAGTGACAGCAATGGTTGCTAGGGATGCAGCTGGTGACAGCTTCTGTATTTCATGCTCAGCTTTCGATGAACAGGGGACCAAATGGGCAAAAGTTTAGTCAAACCCTTGAGCAGCTAAATTTCAGAACCATCTGGGCATCCCTGGTCACAGGTGGTGTGCCCCAGTTTTCTGTCTTGGAGCCAATGAAGTTTTACTCTATTTATATATGATTTAAAGTTGGAATTAAGAGTTCAGCTTCTGTATTTGCTGATAATACAAATGTATGCAGAAAAATAGATTTGGCACAGGATGTAACAACATTACAGGAAGACATGGGAAAAAAAGGGGGGGTGGGATGAAACTTAGCAGATGAGGTTCAATGTTGAATGTTGGGTGCTACACATTTGCAGAAAAGATAATCAGTTGGAGGGGTTGCACTGGGAGAATCGGTGATGGAAAAAGATTTGGTTGTCCCAGTGAACCACAGACTTAGAAGATATCAAGCAATTCCAGGCTGCCGCTAGCAAAGAAAGCAGAACACTAAGAAGTTCTTACTGTTCATTCAGAAGTGTATTTATTCAAGGGATACACTAATACTAATAAGTATGCAGTTCTGTCTTGCTCACTAATCAGAAAAGATATCTTAGAAAAAGTCCAGTGAAGGGCTACAAAATTAAAAAGGAAGCTGGAAGACCACACCCATGAAGACGACTAAGGAAATTAAACTTCTAAACCTTAAAGAGGAGATGCTTCAGAGAAAATATGATTGCTATTTAGAAAAAAATGAGCCAAAAGGGGGGTTTTATGGATCAAAAAGGGGGGGTGTCATCATCCACATTAATTATGATGTTTGTGGGATGGAAGTGACTGTCCCAGTAACAGTTTACCAAAGAAAAGAGGAGCTTTAACTAAAGCATGGACTATCTCGACACCCAAGAATTTTCAAAAACAGTTTGTATAAAAAATTAACAATTTATTGACGATTACACAATGTACAAAAAACATATGGACAATTGTGGCTAAAACATAGCCACAGCATTTAAAACAAGTGCACATACTTAGCCCCTATTGTGAAGTAGAGGCTTATCTTATATTTCTTTGAGGGGATCAGAGTCTGGTAGGGGGTCCCTATAAATTCCTACAGGCTCTACTGGTTTTGCGGGAGTCTGCTTCTTCAGGAGAGTAGAAAGGGATCTAGAAGAATTAAATACAATGCCAATAATAGGATTTGTACAAGATACAAGATACTATATGTACTGGTATAAGTTATAATATGATAAGACACTGGGATTGAATACTAATAGGCAAAGACTCACCTTGGCGCAGGCTTACACTGATCCAAATGCTGTGGGGTCAGCCCATAAAGGGCTATCCCCCTAGGGCGAGCATGGGGATTATCAAGAACTCAGAGGTAGTATCTATGATAAAAATGGGTAACCATATAGAATTAGTAACAGCTTTTAGCCAAGAAGATCTAGGGAAAGATGAGAGGACTTCTTCGTCTGAGGGCGTTTTGGTCATCTCGGACATCCTTAAATATCCCTGGGGGAT
>BLSH010276657.1:216345-228136 GCA_018402905.1 Glandirana rugosa | reverse complement strand
AACAATGCAAAACGTTATGTTTGGCGTAAAAGCAACACAGCTCATCACCCTGAACACACCATCCCCACTGTCAAACATGGTGGTGGCAGCATCATGGTTTGGGCCTGCTTTTCTTCAGCAGGGACAGGGAAGATGGTTAAAATTGATGGGAAGATGGATGGAGCCAAATACAGGACCATTCTGGAAGGAAACCTGATGGAGTCTGCAAAAGACCTGAGACTGGGATGGAGATTTGTCTTCCAACAAGACAATGATCCAAAACATAAAGCAAAATCTACAATGGAATGGTTCACAAATAAACATATTCAGGTGTTAGAATGGCCAAGTCAAAGTCCAGACCTGAATCCAATCGAGAATCTGTGGAAAGAACTGAAAACTGCTGTTCACAAACGCCCTCCATCCAACCTCACTGAGCTCGAGCTGTTTTGCAAGCAGGAATGGGCAAAAATTTCAGTCTCTCGATGTGCAAAACTGATTAGTAGAGACATACCCCAAGCGACTTACAGCTGTAATCGCAGCAAAAGGAGGCGCTACAAAGTATTAACTTAAGGGGGCTGAATCATTTTGCATGCCCAATTTTTCAGTTTTTTATTTGTTAAAAAAGTTTGAAATATCCAATAAATTTCGTTCCACTTCATGATTGTGTCCCACTTGTTGATTCTTCACAAAAAATTACAGTTTTATATCTTTATGTTTGAAGCCTGAAATGTGGCAAAAGGTCGCAAAGTTCAAAGGGGGCCGAATACTTTCGCAAGGCACTGTATATCTGCAAAGGGTGGGCCAGCTCAATATTGAACCCTACAGACTAAGACTGGGATGCCATTAAAGTTCATATGCGTGTAAATGCAGGTGTCCCATTACTTTTGACAATATAGTGTATGTGAACTTCAGCCAACCCTATTCAATGATTACTGGGTACTAGATAGCTGTACTAATAAAATGACCTAATAAGAACAATTACATGCTAGGGATACTTTTGTTATTATTACCTATAGTTTTGGACTCTGACTTTCTGCTTAAGTCAACCTTCTTCATCACTTCAGCATCAGATCTTGCAAAGTTTTAGTAGTCAATTCTAGTTATTTATTACAGATCAGTGAGACATCACAGAGTGTTTTAACCAGCAGAAACAACAAAATGGCATGACATTTGAGGATCCAACATTATCCATGACATTTGAGGATCCAGTTGACCATGTCCATCTCTCTTTTTGCTGAAAATAAAAATATGATTAAAAACCTGAAGGCTGAGGAAAAGAATGTTCTTATACTGTAGTTTAACTAAAGTTCAAGAAGTGGTTGAGCCCATATATACTCAGTATAGGAAACCTTCTTCATTCAGCAAAATCACCTTACAGAGTTCCAACATTTATCTTGTACACTTTGCAATGTACACTTTTATTCTAGCATTTGCACGTTCAGAGTATTGATTCTTAAACAATGTCTGCCCCTTTAAATGAACTGTCTAAGGAACAGGCATGAGCTACATATCACTGAGTAATGTTTATGCTTGATAGTAAAGAGAATAAAGGCATATATAGTTCTAGTTCTCATTACAGATTAACATATCTGGGAGATGATGCAGAAATGTTTCTTGTTATCACAGCTTTATAGCCTGCTTTTGTACATCTGTTGTGGAATTCATAAAAAAATGATCAGACATTTAAATAATCCATTTTGGCTTGGAATTTTCATATTGTTTTGGTGCATTAAAATCTGGATGAAAAGCTGGTGTATTTTAAATTTACAATATCACAGATAGCATAACATCTGTGTTGTGTTTCTGTTTTTCTTTACTTGTTCCTTTAAATTTAGTTGGAAGTTATGATGTGCATGAAATGCAAAATATCTTGCAAGTGACAGGTGTTAGTCCAAGCTGACAAAATATCTAAGAATATGTTCATATTTATGCCTAAAATAGTTTCCAGGATGCCTTAAAGATACAGCCCAGAGTTCTGGTGTGACAGATTGCCAGATTTGCATGTTAAAATCATTACAAGTTACAACCATGTTTGTTCTTATAATGCACATTTCCCTGAACATATATATATGTTATACATTGAGTTTAAAGGGACTTTCATAAAAGTTAAATATCACATTTTCACCTCTCTTCTGGCAGCACTGAGACTTTAACCCCTTATATGTGATGGCAAAACTACTGCCCTAGTTTTGTTAACATTTGTTTGGTCAAATTAAACCTCCTCTAACATCCTCAATGCAATTTTAAAACTTTATTTTTTTTAATGAAATAATAAACATGGTATACTTACCTGCTCTCTACAATGGTTTTGCACAGAGCGACCCTGAACCTCCTCTTCTGGGATCCCCCGTTGGCACTCTCAGCTCCTTCTCCCTTCTGAGTGAGGATGGTTATTGGTGCAAGGGGGACACTTAATCATGCAATCAATATAAAAGCAAAAGAGGAAGCAATTGTTATAAAAGATGGCTCATAAAAAACAGAGTCCATTAAGAAATAGCATAGTCCATATGTGGTCCGGGAGCAGCTCACTAGGCAGCTCCATATATAGCAAGAAACAGCTCTATAGAAAACACAAGGAGAAGCACAGGCGCCTTCTAAGTGTAGCTGTTGGTAAAGGATTTATTATTAATTATAGTCAGAAATACTCACAAATGTAGTTTAAAATTAAGCCATGTAGTCTATGACTCTGTTTAGGGTGGCCCTCAATATCACTAGCTGGGAAATCCATGAGGGACACTATCATTTATCAGGCTGGTGGCTGGCCAATGCTGGTGGATTCTGACACCTTCAGGTCCGTGAAACGCACTGGCAGAGTGGAGATGACGTAGCTTCCTGGCTGCACTGCAAGGACGTAGTGGCCTGAAGAAGGAGTACGTGCTCCACAAACGCGTTACTGCTACATCCTCACAGTGCAGCCGGGAAGTGACACCATCTCAGCTCTGCTAGAGCGCTCCACGGACCCTCGTGGATTCCCCGGTTAGCGATATTGAAGACCCTAAACTGAGCCATAGACTACATGCTTGATTTTAAACTACATTTGTGAGTAGTTCTGATCTTAATTTGTCAATAAATCCTTTACTAACAGGTACACTTAGAAGGCGTCTGTGCTTCTCCTTGTGTTATCCCTTCTGAGTGCCTGCTTGTTCCTGAGCTGGGCTATGTGTGTCCATTGATACAAACAGTGTGGCTCAGCCCTGCCCCCTGTTCCCTTCAAATATAATTTGATTGACAGCAGCAGGATTCAATAACTCCCACTGCTGTCTCTTAGCCTGTGAGGAGAGAGAAAGCAGTGCTGCTGCTCTCAGGCACAGAGAACATTAAATGTTTTTTACCTTAATGAAGAGAATGCATTAAGGAAAAAAAAAACTCATGCCTTTACAACCACTTTAATATTTTACAATATTCAGGGTGACAACTGTTAAACTGCAGGTGTGCAGAAGGGATAATGAGCTCTAGTCAGTAGGCTTAAAATGACCAGAAAGGGGCCTTTTGGATAAGCCAGATTCCTCACTATAAACATGGGAAAGCATTGAGTAACCATAATGGCAATGAATAAATATCTAGAAAAAAGTGATGCACAACATTCATCCAGTTAGCTATTAATACCTTAAATCAAACAGTAGATAAATACTATGAATATCCCAAAAGCATTACACATATAATAATAATATACTATTAACCGCTTGCCGTCCAGCCGCCGTCATTATACGGCGGCAGGTCGGCTCTCCTGCGCAAATCACTGTACCTGTAGGGGTGGCTCGCGCAGTTGAAGGCAGGAGCGCACAACCCCTTGATTGCCCCCTACAGTTTAACCCCTTCCCTGCCAGTGACATTTATACAGTAATCAGTGGCTATTTTTAGCTTTGATCGCTGTATAAATGTCACTGGTCCCAAAAAAGTGTCAAAAGTGTCCGATCTGTCCGCCGCAATGAACCTTGAACTTATCCCAGGTATCCCGTTTCCGGGCCTCTAACTCCTTCATAAGCATGATACCATTCATTTCACTTACCCATTTAGAGAAGGAGGGAGGGGTGGAGACCTTCCAAAACTTCAAGATAAGCTGTCTACCTGCTGTAAGAAAGAACCTCAGGAGGCTGGATTTATGTGATTTAACCAAACCTGGTAAGATAGAGAGCAGGGCAATGGAGGGACTGGGGGATATGGGATCATCATAAATCTATGTATACGTCTGGAAGATTTGTGTCCAGAAAGGTTTAATAAGAGGACAATCCCACCAGATATGTAAAAAGGATCCCTTCCCAGGTGACATCTCCAACAAACATCTGGGCTGGTTGGAAAGAAACGGTGTATAGTTGTGGGCACATAGTACCACCTTGTTAACACTTTATAGTTTTTCTCCTATCCATAGCTTGAGACTGAAGATTTGTGCATGAACAGAACGGCCTTGTGCCAGTCCATCTCAGGTATCTCTGTCCCCAGTGACTCAGACCAAATCCTGGTGTATGGAGGCAGATTCCCATGGACATTGGTTTGGATGACTTGATAGATTTCAGAGAGCGAGTGGCGAGGAACCTCAGGCAGGGTACATAAGTATTCAAAAGTTTTGAGAGTTCTATGAGTTTGTGTGGTGGCATGTAAAGTCTTACAGAAAGTGGCAAGTTGAAATCTGGTTAACCACGACACCTTTGTGCGCTCAGCCAATGGGCCCATCACTAAGTCACCAGTGGTCTAGTTGACATATTCTCGTGCTGTGGGCCAGGAGGATCTATCATACCCCTATGCCCTCAGGTAATTCAGGATGGTCAAATAGGGGGGATAATGGGCTTGGGTCTAAGGATAAGGCATATCTATCTCTTTTTTTGTACCATATCTGTTCAGCGGCTGAGGTCAAAGGGGAAAGTGTGTGAAATTTTTTATAGTGTGGGTTACTACCCCAAGGAGGACTCTAAGGTCTACAGGTGACATGTCTTGTTCCACCTTTGTTGATAATTTAAGTAGCGGGCGTGGGAACCATTCCAGGAGCCGTGACAGTATAGCAACCGAGTGATAAATGTCGAAGTCTGGTAGATTCAGCCCCCCCATTAATTTCAGTTGACAGATAAGCTGGTGTTTGATAAGCTAGTGGTTTTTCCCCTATATATGCATGCAGTGTTCACAGGGGGGACACCCCAGAAGACGTTTATTGAAACGAAATGCGTTGGGTCCCGTCCCCCTGTTGCACTGCACTTGGATACAATTTTACTTTTGAGCTCAATTTTAATGGAAATATGTAAGTGTTTTTAACCGCTTTGTGAATAAAACCCTTTTGAAACTGTATTACGCTATGGAGCACCTTTCTTTCTTCTAAATATCCGCCCGCTGGAGTGTCCCCCACCCCCTAACATCTCGGAGGAGGATGAAGCAGGAGACAACCAAGGATCCCCAGAAGGAACCACTACCACTTCTCTACCTCTTCTGAGTCTCCATAATCACTTCTGCTGGTTGATTACTGGCTTCTGGTAAGCGTACCCACTTCTCATAACTACCACTTGGAGCACCATTCACATCACTTGTCACTTGATTCACCATGCCCGTTTGAACTACTTGCAATGTGAACAACAAGTCCATACATTTTTTGCTGGTGGCCTACCAGCTTCTGGTAAGCGCACTCACTTACTACCATTGGATGTCACTTTTATCACCTGTCACTAAGAGCACCTGACCACTGAAATATTTGAATCTCTGAGGAAGAAATATCACTTCAATTATCAAGAGATAGACTTTACTGTGGACTATTATTTTCATATGGGGGTTCCTCCATATCCTTATTTGCTTAGTTTGGTTTTTTAACCTGTCATACTAGCATATGATATTGTAGAACATAATTTGATGTATATACAGTATTTTCTATAACACAAGCGCCGCACTCTCTGTTAACATAAGCTGGTGTTTGAGTCTGGGATGTTTGCCTTGCCATACATACTTAATCGCATACATACTTAATCACCATGTGATCAGCCGGGACCAATCACGGCTGGTCACAGTGTAAACAGGAAAGCCGTTTATCAGCTTTTCCTGTACTTGGGTCTGCAGACCTGAGCAGTGGAGAGCCGATCGGCTTCTCTACTGACGGGGGAGGGTTTCTGCTGATGGTTTATCAGCGCAGCCCTCCCTCGGATCACCACTCTAGACCACCAGGGAGCCTGCCCAGGGACCACCAGGGATGTGCCCACCCAGGAACACCAGGGAGCCAATCAGGACCACCAGGGAGAGCACCCTAGACTACCAGGTAAGGGGCATAGTGCCCAACATGGATGGCACTCAGTGCTACCTTCAGATGCCACCCTAGACCACCAGGGAAATTGCCCCTATCAGTGCATCTGCCCACCATTGCCCCTATCAGTGCATACCAGTGCAACCTATCAGTGCCCACCAGTGCCACCTATCAGTGCCACCTATGAGTGCCAATCAGTGCCGCCTGTGTGCCCATCAGTGCCGCTTATCAGTGTCCATCAGAGCTGCATATCAGTGCCCATCAGTGCTGCATATCAGTGCCTCCTATCAGTGCCCATCATTGCTGCATGTAAGTGCCTCATCATCAGTGCCCATCAGTGCCACCTCATCATTGCCAATCAGTACTGCCTCATTAGTGTCCGTCAGTGTAGCCTTATCAGTGCCCATCAGTGATGGAGAAAATTGACTTATTTACAAAGTTTTGTGACAGAAACAGAGAAATTTTTTTTTCAAAATTTTCAGTCTTTTTTTGTTTGTAGTGCAAAAAAATAAAAACCACAGGGGTGATCAAATACCACCAAAAGAAAGCTCTATTTGTGGGAACAAAATGATAAAAAATGAGTTTGGGTACAGCATCGCACGACCGCGCAATTGTCATTCAAAGCGCAACAGCACTGAGAGCTGAAAATTGGTCTGGTAGGGTAGTGTTCTAAGTGCATGGTATTGAAGTAGTTAAAGGGTAACTCCACTGCAAAGTCTTCAGATCCTACAAAATCCCTGAGACAAAATTCTATAAGTGTACGTCTGACGGTAAATAATGACGGTATATAAACGCGGCTACATAGACTCCTGAGTTACAGTATTTCTCCTGTTTCTGTTTTAAGGTTAGTCCTCGAAAACCGAAACAGGAGAAATACTATAATGCAGGAATCTATGTAGCCACATTTATATACCGTCATTATTTACCGCCAGATGTACATAGCATTGAAGTGGTTAAGTACTGTCAACTAAACAAATTTTTGTCTGACTCATTAGACTTTTCAAGTTTTCAACTTTGTTGTTTTAAGTAAAGCCTACTCATTTTTTTTCAGTTTATAGACCATAATGTTTTAAGTAAGAATATATACCTAAACTTGTCTAAAATTATAGTTTTAAGTAAAGCCAACTCAATTTTTCCAGTTTATAGACCATAGGTTCAAGTAAAGCCAACTCAATTTTTTTCAGTTTCTAGACCGTAGGTTTAAGTAAAGCCTACTCATTTTTTTTTCAGTTTATAGACCATAAGTTTAAGTTAGGAATAGATACATTAACTTATTTATTTCAGGTACTTATATAGTGCCGTCAATTTACGCAGCACTTTACATATATTGTACATGCACATCAGTCCCAGTCCTCAAGGAGCTCACAATCTAAGATACCTAACTCACATTCATACATACAGATACTAGGGCCAATTTAGACAGAAGTCATTTACCCTACCAGCATGTCTTTGGAGTGTGGGAGGAAACCAAAGCGCACCCACGCAGGCACAGGGAGAACATGCAAACTCCATGCAGGTAGTGTCATGTTCGGGATTTGAACCAGCAAACCGTTCGCTGTTAGGCAAGAGTGCTATCTATAACACCACTGTGCTAACCACTAAGTGATATTAACTTACTTTTTCTTCTAACTTACTCAATTTTTTTAAGTTGGTAAAACGTATTTTCCAAATGTATTTGATATATGTTTGAATATTCTTATATAATAATAATAATAGTAATATGTTTTTTTTAAAAAGGAAGTCTCATGAAACAGGCTTTCAAAACAAATTAACATTTATTATTTATAAAGTGTTACAAATGTAATATTATTAAAGCAGCATCAAATGTAAATGTAAACATCTATTTAAAAAGAAAAAAGAAAGATGTCTCTTTCTCAGCTAACAAATCAAATTGAAACACACACGTAACATACAGTATATCTGTAAAGAACATACTGTAGAACACAGACTGTATTAACTTTTTTTAAGCTTTTAGGAAAGTAATTTGCACTTTAAATTGTGAACTTTTGAAGATAGATTCCCCACATCTAGCTCTAAAAAGATCTTCTGAAACTCTTCAAAGGCATATTTTAGGTTTTTAGGGTAGCTCAGGTTAAAAGCATAAATGAGTTCCATAATCATTCTTTCTGATACAAAATGAGAGTGCTATGTAAAAAAATACACTATACCAATATGCTTGTTTTTGCTGCACAAACTTATGGTATATTTGTTTTTTAAATGTAAAAACATAGTGCAAAGTGGGCGGGGCTTTAGGTTACATAATCTAACATTGAATGTCCAATATCTCAAAAACCCAACAAACAGAACGTTTCTTTTTGTGGTACAAATTAGCACAAATGCAGCACAAACAAATGGTGTAATTGTATTTAAATGTAATAACATGTGCTGCAAAGTGGTAGAGGTTTCATTAACTATAATGCGCAATATCTCTGAAACCAAACCAGCACATATGTTTGTTTTTTCATCACAAATCAGCACAGATGCAGCACAATAAGGCTATCTTTGTTTTTAAATTTTAATAACATGGGGTACGAATTGGGTGGGGCTTGAGGTCACCTAATCTAAAATTTAATATGCAATAACTTCAAAACCGAATGGTAGAAACATTCATTTATGCGGCACAAAACAGTTTTTAAGCTTAACAGCCGGTGGTCCCTGACCCTGCATCTTGGTTACGTTCTGCCGAATGCAGTAAGCGCAAACTTTGCGCACGCACAAGTGAGGTGTATGGAACAGACGTATGTCCATTTATTATAAATATATTAATTTGCAAATAAAATAAACATTTTGGATGGTATGTTAAGCAACATTTAAAGCATGTGAACGATAATTTGTTCAATGTTCATTCTTACCTTTCAATGACATTACATAGAGACTTGGAAAAATTCTTGCCACTGGTGGAGATCTTTTGTCCTGATGGGCCCCAAATGTAAGGGAACTGCCTTGTGCAGGTTTTCAATGTTCCAAAAGACATCAAGCTCTTTAAAATGACAGCATCAAAACTTGTGCGGTTGCATGTTTGGAAAACATGCTTACCACAATTTCAATCAAATGAAAATATATTTTTTTAAGTAAATGTAACTCAATTAGAATATGGAAATGAACATACCTTAAAAGTTTTGTCTGGATTACTCAATATTATACATTATTTTTGTAAATGTAAAAGGTGTGTTTAAAGAACTAATGAAAATTAAGTAAGGTACTTACACTTTCAAAGTAAATTCATTAACATTTATTTATTTGTTGAAAATGATAACATTTTTTATGTTAAAATTACATGCCAACAAAATAATTTTTCTCAGTGTGCATCACATGCCCCCTCAGCCTAGATGTACTAGGTATTTTAATAGACCTTAGCTAATAAAATTGTGGCTAATAAATGTGAAGCAAAAAAATGTATGTACTACTGGAAGACTTGGCATTAAAATAAGCCTAGAAGAAAAGACTACCTGCACTCCAATTAAAATTTAAGCACCTGGGACCTCTCTCTTCTAGAGAATTTCCCCAGTACTTTCAGGTATGGGAATCATGTGACTCTCTCTCCTTCTTCTTACAATGCAGAGCTGAATGCCTGAATCATCACCTCCAAGCACCAGCACTGTCACAGGCAGGGGGCAGAGAGAAATTGTTAATTTATTAATGAAACATAGCCTGTTCACTTTGTAAATAAAAAAATCCTTAGCTGAGTAAATGAGATGAAACCTCAACGTTCTTAGTTCTATAAAAGCTCTGACCGAGACAACTTGGTGCTTCTTCTCCTGACTCTAACAAATAGGTTATAAGGGAATGTGTATTGCTATGGATTAATCTCTTAATCCAAAGATCAGATCTCGAAGAGATCTCCAATTATCTAGCAGTGCTTTTCTGAAATATGAATTTGCAATGATCCCAATGAATCTGATTATACTCTATATACTATTTAGGTCTCTTGACATACCAGGAAAATAACACACACAGACACAGATTTAGAAATAATTAAAAAAAATACATTTACTTGCTGATAACTGTTGACAAGTTACAGAAACAGCTTTCTAAGGTCTAACTCTCAGGTTTCATCCACCTTAGCTAGGGGTCCAAACCTGGCAATTGTAAAGTACATTTTTGACTCTTGGTCTTTGTTGTTAATGCAAAAACTCAACAAAATCATGTAATTTTCACATTTGGGACACCATATAATCCTAAACTAGCAGCTAATTCCGTTGCTCTGTAATAGGCAAGACTGCTGCTTTATTAATTTTATTCCTGGCCTTAATGCAATCCAAGATGCAAACCTAATATGAATATTTTATATTAATCTAGAAATACAGAAGGTAAATGTAAACCACTGGATAACCCCACATTTGAGTAGATCTGTTGTTTTGCACATAAGAGCAAAGCACATGTTCAATCTAAAGAGTGAAGCAGGCTATTACTTTTAATAGAAATAAGAAAAAACATTCCAAAGCTGACAGTAAATATAGGATGTTTAAATAAGGTGGCCAATCTAGTTATTCTTTTCTTCTATAGTAGCTAATTGCCTCTTAGACCTTAAAGTGCTTGTAAAGGCTCAAGGTTTTTTACCTTCATACATTCTATACATGAAGGCAAAAAGCCTTCTGTGTGCAGCAGCCTCCCCCCCCCCCGACACACACTTACCTGCGCTCCATCTAAATCCAATAATGTGAACTACAGCTTCGGGTCTCCTGGGTCTTTCCCACCTCGTTGACTAAGACAGCAGCGATAGCCATTGGCTTCCTCTACTGTCAATCACAGCCAGTGAGCTAATGAGGAGAAAGCAGGGGCAACAGCTTAAGAGCAAGATTGCTTGGGTGCCCCCATAGTAAACTGCTTGCTATGGGTGCACTGGGTAAGAGGGAGGGACCAGGAATGTCAGTGGGGGGAGCTGGGACGAGGAGGGTCAGGGCTGCTCAGTGCAAAACCACTGCACAGTGCGGGTAAGTATAACATGTTTGTTATTTTTAAACAAACAAAAAAAAAAATCTGCCTTTAATATCACTTTAATGTACTTTTGGTAGCCTTTAGGTATCGAACCCTCTTTAATACATAAAAAGATTTGCAAAAGATGTATTGCTTACCCATGGATAAGAAAGAAAAGAGAGAATGACAAAATCAGATTTTCATATTCTTCAGAGCACCTTAACCAGCCATGCAAACTGCCAGAAATGCCCCAATTTATTAAGCTTCTATAGCACTTACATCATGCCAAAATGGTGTCTCAAGCCATAATATTGCTGGAGAGATCACTTTAGTGTGTGTAAAGAGTAGAAACGTCTAAAGAGATAAACGTAAAAAATTGTAAAGAAAAAAACAAATGTAAAAGTGTCCGTCATTTCGGTCAACTGGGTTAAGTAGTTCGACGTGATTGAGAAATGTGTGTGATTTCACTAGAGAGGTCGTTATAATACCGAACTCTGTGGTAAAACCGTACTACATTCACGATATCTTCGAATTATTTAACCCCGTAAAGACCGTCAAACGTACCGACCAATTCCACGAGACTTCTTATACTTTTAGACTAAAACAGTAAGAGAGAAAAGAAAGAATAGGTACCCATTCGTTATGTAGAAAACGTTTAGAAAAATACATAATTTCTCCCAA
>BLSH010276657.1:178021-188921 GCA_018402905.1 Glandirana rugosa | reverse complement strand
TCCATGCTCAGTCATCCCTATCTGTGCTCAGTCATCCCCATCCATGCACAGCTATCCCCATCCATGTTCAGTCATTCCCATCTGTGCTCAGTCATCCCCATCCCTATCCATGCTCAATCATCCCCATACATGCTCAGTCATCCCATTCTGTTCTCAGCCATCCCCATCCATGCTCAGTCATCCCCATCCATGCTCAGCCATCCCTATCTGTGCTCAGCCATCCCCATCCGTTCTCAGTCATCCCCATCCATGCTCAGCCATCCCCATCCATACTCAGCCATCCCCATCCGTGCTCAGCCATTCTCATCCACAGCTCATTTATGCCTCATTCATGCTCATCCAAGCCACATAAGTTCTCATCTGTGCCACATCCATGCCACTACAATGCCAATAAGTGCCACTACAATGCCCATCAGTGCTACTACAGTGCCCATCAGTGCCATTACAGTGCCAATCTGTGCCACTACAGTGCCTCACAATAGTGTAATAGGTAGTTGAAATGTATGCCCCTAGAACACCTAATGGTGCTCCCTGTATGTTGGGCCTCTGTATGCAGCTAGGCTGTGTAAAAGTGTCACACATGTGGTATAGTCATACTCGTGACGTGCAGCAGAATATATTTTGGGGTGTAATTTTTGCTATGTACATGTTATGCGTTAGAAAAATTGTATAAATGGACAACTTTGTGTAAAACAAAATGCACTTTCATTTTCTTTCCACATTTTCCAAAAACTTGTGGAAAAAAATGTCATATTCAAAAGACTCCTTGTGCCTCCCAGAATATACATTGGGGTGTTTCCAAAATGGGGTCATTTTTTGGACGTTTCCATTGTCCTGGTGCTCCAGGACCTTCAAAAGTGCAAGAGGTGGTCAGGTAATTAGATGTGTAATTTATGTCCCTATAATGTCTGATGGTGCTCCCTACATGTTGGGCCTCTGTATATGCCAGGCTGTGTAAGAGTCTCACACATGTAGTATCTCCATACTCAGGAGGAGTAGTAGAATGTATTTTGGGGTTTAATTTGTGGTATGCATATGCTGTGTGTGAGAAATAACCTTTTAATACAACAATTTTGTGAAAAAAAATCTTAATTTTGACAAAGAATTGTGAGTAAAAATGCCAAACTCACCATGCCTTTTACTAAATAATTTAGAATGTCTATTTTCCAAAAAGGGGTCATTTGGGGGGTACTTTCCTGGCTTGTTAGGGTCTCAGGAAATGAGATAGGCCGTCAGTAAATCAGGTGTGATCAATTTTCAGTGATTGGCACCATAGCATGTAGTCTCTATAACCGTCACAAAGACCAAATAATATACATTTATTTGGGTTATTTTTATCAAAGATATGTAACAGTATAAATGTTGATGAAAATATATGAAGAAAAATTACTAATTTGCAACATTTTATAACAGAAACGAAGAAAAATGCATTTTTTTTACAAACTTTTTGGTTGTTTTTCATTTATAGCACACAAAAAATAAAAACCCAGTGGTGATTAAATACTACCAAAAGAAAGCTATATTTGTGTGAAGAAAAGAACAAAAATGTCATTTGGCTACAGTGTTGCATGACTGAGTAATTGTCATTCAAAACGTGAGAGCACTGAAAGCTGAAAATCTGTCTGGTTGTTAAAGGAGTTTAAGTGCCCAGTGGTCAAGTGGTTAAATTAATTACTTTCTTGTCTGTAAATTTATGAAGTGTTTCTTGTTCAAGGTAAGATATATTAAAGTATGTAAGATATATTTAGAAATATATCTACATACATTATTTAGCTTGTATTTATTTCTAGAAGTATTTGATAATATATTTTCTTTTTAAATTGTATCCAATTTCCTTCCCTTGATAAATATGATCTAGGACTAGTCATGCAGACAGGACAATGAAAAAAAAACAAGTAGGGACAAGTAGAATGAGATAAATATATTTTAGATCAGGCCAAATATATTGCAGAACGTCAACAGCTGAGTACTGTATGTGAAACTTTTTTTAAAAAAAATGGGTACTAGCAATTAAGTTTTTAGGGGAATACATCCTACTTCTAGGGTCCAAGAAGCACTGATATACAAAGATCTGATCCACAGAAGTCTTCAAGACAACAGTCTTTATTGTGTGGTTGCAGCAAGTGCACTAATATGGCTACAACCCCCTTTAGCTTGCAGAAAATATGAAATGCATGCAGGTAAGTATATATGATTATTTAAAAAAAAAACTGTAACAGGATATTTTGAATTTTTCTATGCACATAACTGTGTTAAGAAAACATGTAAGCCTTGAAAAATTACTCTCAGTCTAACGAGTTCTTTTCCACTGACTACAGACATCATTAGGGGATGGCTATAGCCTGAGGCTGTGCATGAACTTTTTCCTCTAACTGTACACTTTATGTATAATTTAGCTTTCGTGCCTAAATTATTCAAGCAAATAGTGAATGAAAATAATGGTGTTCGCTGAGTCCTAACCACGTACTAAAGAAATACTTTTTATAATATTGATTTACATTTTTAAACCCCTTTTATCATAAAAATCAAATGCACTAGAATATGTATGTCTCTGGATCTCCTTAATGTGCATTTCTTCCAAAAGAAAAGGCAGGAGAGTGAGAAGTCAGGGTAAAGTCTATGGAAAATGAATTAACTACAAATGATATGTCTGAATGGCATTCTATCAAGGGGCAGCTTTGTTAAAGGATCTTTTACCACTTTCCTAAGATAATTCTTTTGACCATGGTCTGGAATAATATGCAGTCCCCCTTCCTTGCAGTACTGCAGTACATTGGGGTCCTACGACGTGGTGCAGCTTATGCATGTATTTGCATATGTGTGCAAACTAAACTCCTTGTTTTTAATGTGAACTGTTAGACATGGTCAATTTGGTTTGTTGCAGGCTGGGAATTTTTGTTTGTTTTTTGACATGCGTTGCCCTTCCATGTACTTCTTGCTGTAAAGGCCAGTTATAGGTTGGGGCGGTTGCCGTTTTTTTGTACTGTTGGTGATTTAGTGCAGGAGCACACTGGATACCTTCACTGCCATTGTGCTATTACTAGGTGTTCAGTGTGTCCCTGTACCTTTAACCCCTTGGCACACAGAAATATTTGGCCTTTTGGAGCCTGGGCCTTAGCACCGCTGCGTGCTCCCGGCAGTTACTGTAGCTAAACCGAAAGCTCACAATCGCTCCTTCTGCCGTGACAGCCAATAATGGTGGTCACGTGATCTTAAGTCCCACCTCGCCTCTCTGCGTCATAAACCTCTTAAAGGGCTGGGAGGCACTGGTGCTAAGAGGTTAAGGAGGTTTGGGCTCCCTACAGGTATACCTGCTCCTATTCTATCTATTATTATATATGTGCTCCAACAGTCCTCTCAGGAGACTCTCAAATTATAGAGCTAGGACTGCAGTACACTGGGGTACTGAGAAATGGCCTTTGTAGCTTATGCATGTATTTGTAAGTGTGTGCAAACTAAACCCCTTGTTTTTAATGTGAACTGCTAGACATGGTGTATTTGTTTTTTTTGCAGGCTGGCTGTTAGGTGAGCTGGCAATTTTTGCTTGTTTTTTGATAGAAATCAGGGTGCTGTCTATGGAAAATGAATTAACTATAAATGAATGACATTCTATCAAAGGGCAGCTTTGTTAAACGATTATTTACCATGGTCTGCTCACCTTCCCCCTACAATTTGTATCTTCCTGACTTTTTATTTTTTATCTTGGGGGGGGGGGTTAACAATTATTTCAGAGTACAGCTCCAGAATTCCAGTATAACCTGCTGTTAATATGATAACTATAGCCCATCTACTCAACTCTTGCATACTATGGAAGCCATTATTGCTCTTAAGACTGTCTTCAATACATGCAATGTCAGGTTGTGTGAATTCCAGGCAAACAGCTACAGTAAATACATGGGTAAAATACATATATGTTACCTGACAAAGAACTGGGTCTTTGTCCATCCCATTCTGAGTAGGAATGAGATTCAGGTTTGGGCTACTAATGAGCCAAACAGACCTGGTTTCAGTTTGGCAGGGGTTCACTGAACTTCAAAGAAGTTCAGATGCCGAAGCCACACCTTACTGAAATCAATAGGAGCCAAATCTGTCAAATTAAAAATGTCCTTTTTTCTGCGCTATTAGGCAAGGGAGTGTCAAAAAATAACATGGGGGTGGGCACTACCTGAGGGGAACATGTACCAATGCAAAGAAATGCTTTTAAAAATTCCAGGTGGCCAGGAGCAACAATTTTTAGCACTGACCTTTACAAAGGAAAAAAGAGTTTTAAATTGCCAGCAAATTACATCCAGTCTTGCTTGTTTTTTTAAAAGAAAAGACAGCACACAGGCCACTAATTGTCTGTTATGTATTATAGAGGAACTTTCGAGGGGTCTGTGTGCTTTTTTTCTTAAAGAAGACAGCAATGATGTTTTCTTAGCTAGGAATTTAAACTGTCATTTTTTTCTTTGTACAGAGAAACCGCTGCATCCTTACCAACCACTTATGTCATGTGTGCCTTAACTTATGAAATGGGTGGGGAATACAGCAGGTTATATCATTGCCTAAATATGGTCACACAGCCATATTTGGCCATGGATGTCAACACTACCCCCTCCCTTCCTTTATAGAGCCGGTAAGAGCTTGGGTAGCATTCATTCAATGAGTGTTACCTTTGTGATGGGTCACATGTAACGGCAATCATTTTTTTTTTTTTGGTGGCAGGTATTGTGATTGATGATGGACTTTCAAGCACCTGTGGCTTTCCTAGGGAACCAGTGAAAATGGGACACTGTCATAGATAGAAGCAGTAGAAACACTGCTTCTATGTATGATGCACCCACTCCCACTAAAGATGGGGTTTAATGGGCTAAAGTTGGGTTGTTCATCTTACCTTAGCTAGCTGCCTACTGCCATGTGGCACAGTATGTCTTTTAAGGGCTCTTGCACATGATACTCCTGTTTGAGCATCTGCTTTTTCAGATGTAATTTCAGGCGTGTTTTTATTTGTATGCATTTTATTGTATGTATTTTGCATGTATTTTTGTGTATATACGTTTGCGCATTTGTGCGCACGACTTATTCTTGCATTCCCCTTCTGTACAATATGCAAATAGACATTCGCGCATATCCGAACGCATTCACTCATATTTGCACACTTTTTCAAGCTGCAGTGTGAAAGAGGCCTTAAAGAGACAGAGGAAAATCCAACTGCTATGATTTACATTTCATCCACACTCCCCTAATGGCTCTAGTAGAAGTTATTTGTATTCCCAGATGGAACTGATGCCAGTAATCTGAAACCTAGGATTCCAGCAATTATAGGGTCTACCCTCCATAGCCTATTTATGCTCTGTTGGGGGGGTTGGAGGCCTTACCATTTCCAGAGGGACTTTTATGTCCACTAGAGATGACCTAGCTAGCGTGCTCCAGTGCCATCCCCAGCAGAGTCTGTCTCTGACCCTCCTGAGACCACAAGTAAAACCAGATCGGCAGCCCTTTTTATAAGTTATCATTAAAATTTAAAATCCCAGCAGTTGGGGGAAGCTATTTTTGGGTCACTGCAGTCTCCTGCAATTGACTAGAGTATCCAAGGAATTGTTTCAAGCCTTAATTAATACAGTGCATATGACCCTATATTTGAAATATCCACTTGCTGTTATAAGTCTTTGGTTTTCTCAGAGCTCCTACAGCTGTAAAGACTTTTCCTCTACAGCTGCTGTGTGAGGCATTCTTCTATTCTGACTGGAAATACCCTTAAAAGTCCTGGGCTCAAACTGAGACTGTGGCAGAGTATTTTCTCTAACGGAAGGGAACCATTAACAAATGGGCTGTGCCCAATGTGGATGCTCCAGTGCTCCCCTCAATAGAGATACCACTAGAAGGGTTGAAGGCTTACTTACAGTACCTTTGGGGATTTCACTGATAGGAAGTTAAATTCCCTTCCTTCATCCCAGTTTGAGTTAACTGGTTTAGCCCTCCATACTGTGTAACTCTCACAGTAACTCCAATCTGTAAAATCATCTCAGAATAAATTAAATTCCTTTCAGAGGTCCTTTCACCTCAAGAGTAGGTCCTTGCAATTTGAAGCAATTGGAATAGAGGTCTAAAGCTTTGTGCATTAGCGGTGATGATTTATTACAAGCCCCTTAACTTGTGTATTATATAGGAAAGATGTGTGTAAAAATGCTTAGGGCACTCTGGCTATACAAATGGGTGCTGATAAGATGTCCAAAGAAAAGCTGTTTCAACTTCTCTTTGGTGGATGTTGTCTCTTTGGACTGGCGCTTAACACTATCACTGGCAATGCCTTGCGTGGCCACAGTAAGTTCCTACCAGAATTCAAGTGATATGTGTAAAGGTCTGAGAATTCCTGTCCCCTTAAATGTTGTGCCTTACCCGTGCATAGCCGCTGATCCTCTAAGTCTAACTCCTTCTAACACTGTAGGTCTAGAATCGTGAGATCTGCTAACCCCACTTGTAAGTCATTGGCACAAAGATAAGCCCCATCTACAAGTGGGGCTGTTTGCAAAACCATATGGGTACCCTGGAATCTTGCCTCTTTGACTATGCAATGAAACCCCCTCGCCCTAAGCTCACAGGCTAATTACTTGGAGATGGCATCTTTTCAGCTGCTGAACAGCATGTTTTCTATCTTGCGACATAGAGTTATGCTTTTACCAAGGCCTCTCTGGGTATTCTGCACTCTGAAAACACCTGTTCCTGTCTTAGTAGGAACTTGCCTTTAGGAATTATTCACTACAAGAGTATTCCCACTCTTCCTCAGGGAAATTCTATATTGTATAATGCTTTTCCTTAGCATTCTCTCTGAGGGAACATCTGAGTTGCAGAGTCAGCTGGGAGCACCTTCCACTGCTCCCTCCCTTCCACCTCCAGTGTCTTTCAAGAGTACGTGTAGTTTTTGACAACACTGAACCTTATGATGGCCCTCGTGCCTTTTCTTGGCATTCCTAATTAGGTAGCCTTCCCTAAAGAGGATCCATTTTTTTTTTTAACTCTGATAACTAGAGTTCTTTTGAAGGGCACAACTTTTCCCATTTGAAGCCTTACAGATGCTAGTGTTGGTAATTGTCTGACACTAACAAGTGAGGCTGACCAGTTTCGATTTTTTTTTCTGTAGCAATCTATACCCTATGGGTTAGGGCAAACATTCCAAATGGGGTACTGGGGGTTACTATTTATATACCTCTCCTTCTCTTGCTGACCTTTACTTTTCTGGACTTGGGGCTACACACGCAGGCAATCCCTATGGATCTTTTGGTCCTTGGTATTAGTATCTTAGGCTCTATGGGGTGATTCCCTTCCTCCATTGTGGGGGGACTTCTGCTTAAGGTTATAACATACTCTGGAAATTAAGTCTGATTCCCCAGAGCAGTTGCTGGCTGCTTCTCTGGGGAGTACAGCTGTGAGTAGGCTCTTGTCCCTAACTCTGTTGGACATCACTTTTGTGCTCTAAGACCTTAAAATATGGAAAGGTTTGGGAATACTCCCTGTGAAAGGGTAAGTGACCTGGTCCCTTCACTGGATGACATTGAGAATGTTACTCTCAAATGCATGATTCCCTTTAGTGGAACTGTTTTGCCTTCTGGTTCTCTCCATTCTGCAGTCCCTTTCTGTGGACAAAGATTTGGGTGTGTTTTATCTTCCACACATCAGAAATAAATCATCACTGGAGAGCTTGCTGTTCCCTTGGAATTTCAACAGACAGCTCCCACTGCAATCCTGGATTATTTGGGTACATGTCCTCTTACTGTGACTGATTCACAGACACATGTATTCACAGTGACATGTATTTCCATGTCCTAGATCAGGTAGACTGGTCCTGCAAGGGTTTTTTCCTGTCACATTTTAGTTACACTGTCGGGTGTCCTTGTGAACAGGTCTGCTTGTCCTACTATTTTCTTCTGTTGTTGCACCGGCATGAGGTGTCTGATTTCTCACCTGTGTCCATTTTGGTGGTACTTCTTGCAATTTTGTTCCCCTTTCTCAGTTTCTCTAACTTAAGACGGTTCCCTTGGTGTTGTCTCCAATTCCTAAGATCCCTGCATCCTCTTCAGGTATTATGCTAGACAGTCCTGTATCTTGATTATCTCATACAAGAATGAAAAGTTGCCCTAGCCATCCCTACTCCTTCTTGGAGCCTTCCATGATGCCTAAGGTCAGATGTTTGATGACCAAGCTTTTTTCTGACTTTTGTTGTTTCCAAGTAAAAATTGGTATTTTTTTCTAGAAAATTATTTGGAACACCCAAACATTATCCCTGGTATCCCCAGCTAGCTGTTGCCATTACAACAGTATTTAATGTCAAAATCATGACTTACATTTCGAGTTAGGAGGTCGGCAAGTGGTTTGGCCTGTTTTCCTTAGACTTATTTTATGGACCCGTTGTTGGATCTGTTTTGAGGCTTCTAGTGTTTCCTTTGTTTATCATTTTTGTTCTTGGCCTGTTCTCCCCATTTAGGTAGTTATATTGCTCCACCTGTTGATGGTTGCTTTGGCTCACAGCTTCTGCTGGTGCAGACGAGGTGTCCTTTGAGGCAGTCATTCCATTTGGTGGTGTTTTTTCTCCTGGTCTGAGCATCATGTTGATCCTCAGTTACCTTCACATGTTTGTTAGCAGTGACCCTTTTCCCTGGCCACTTCCTTACCCGGGCATTGTAAAATGATGCCGGCAGGAAAATCTCCTCCCTCCGGGTGGACGTCATACGACTTCCTCCCGTTCTCGGACACAACCCATTCCCGATCTAGGGCAAAGAGCCATAGAAATTGGCTCTTTACCACGTGACCAGCTGTGTCTAAACAGAGCCGGTCACAAATGTCAACAAACGGTTGTAGTGCCATTTCCGGGTTCTCCTCATCAGTGTGTGAGGAGGAGACCAGACGAAAAAACACTGTACAGTGCCTGATCCCCTCCCGAATAAAGAGGACCTGACACAGCCCATCTGAGTACCTGTCACAGCCCCAGAGTACCTGTCACAGCCCATCTGAGTACCTGTCACCCGATCAGAGTACCCAAGTACCTGTCACCAGCCCATCAGAGTACTCGAGTACCTGTCACCAGCCCATCAGAGTACCCGATTAGCTATCTCCAGCTCATGAGAGTACCCGAGTACCCATCACCAGCCCATTAAAGTACCTAAGTACCTGTCACCATCCTATCAGAGTACCCAAGTACCTGTCACCAGTTGGGGTGTTTGCTTTTCAAAATGGTGTCATTTTGTGGGAAATTCCACTGTCCTGGTGCTCCAGGACCTTCAAAAGTGTGATAGGTTATCAGGAAACTAAATGTGTAATTTATGCTACTAGAATGCCTGATAGTGCTCCCTGCATGTTGGGCCTCTCTATGTGGCCAGGTTGTGTAAATGTTTCACACATGTGGTATCACCATACTCAGGAGAATTATTAGAATGTATTTAGGGGGGTAATTTTTGCTATGTACATGCTCTGTGTTAGGAAAATCTTATAAATTGACAACTTTGTGTAAAAACAAATAGGTTTTCATTTTCTTTCCAGGTTTTCCAAAAACTTTTAGAAAAAAATGACACATTCAAAAGACTCACTATGCCTCATAGAATATACATTGGGGTGTTTGCTTTCCAAAATGGGGTCATTTTGTGGGTAATTCCATTGTCAGGTACTCCAGGGCCTTCAAAAATGTAATAGGTCATTAAGAAATTTTATGGGTAATTTATGCTCCTAGAACACTTGACGGTGCTCCCTGCATGTTGGGCCTCTGTTTGTGGCCAGGCTGTGTAAAAGTCTCACACATGTGGCATCGTTATACTGGGGACGAGTAGCAGAATGTATTTTGGGGTGTAATCTTTGCTATGTACATGCTATGTGTTAGAAATAGCTTATAAATTGACCACTTTGTGTAAAAAAAAATATGTTTTCATTTTCTTTGCACGTTTTTCGAAGATTTTTGGAAAATAATTAACCATTCAAAAGACTCATTATGCCTCATAGATTATACGTTGGGGTGTTTGCTTTCCAAAATGGGGTAATTTTGTGGGTAAATCCATTTTCCTGGCACTCCAGGACCTTCAAAAGTGTGATAGGTTATTAGTAGAGTTGAGCGAAACCCGGACTGTAAAGTTCGGGTTCGTACCGGACTTTGGGGTGTCCGTGTCCCGAACCCGAACCCGGACATTTGAGAAAAAGTCTGGGTTCGGGTTCGCCTTTTCTATAGCTGCAGGGCAGCCAATCGACAAGCGTTTCACTCGTTTGACCTTAGAAGCCATAACAGCCATGCCTACTAATGGCATGGCTGTGATTAGCCAGTGCATCATGTGACCCAGACTATTTTTGGCGCCTGTTGAATAGCTGCAGGGCAGCCAATCAACAAGCGTTTCACTCGTTTGCCCTTAGAAGCCCTCACAGCCATGCCTACTAATGGCATGGCTGTGAATGGCTAGTGCATCATGTGACCCAGCCTCTATATGAGCTGGAGTCACGTAGTAACACGTGTCACATCCTCTTGTACTGGAGTAGGGAGAGGATGCTGCCGCAGCTGTGAGGGAGAGATTAGCGTTCTAATATCATTTCATCCTGCATTAGAGACAGGTTCCTGGCGGTGCGTCCTACTTTACTATAATCTTGCGATTAGAGAGGGAGTGTCGACGCCGTCGTAGGAGAGGGATGAGGTCATGTTCTCCTACACTGTGCACAATGATGCACTGAGGTCGAGTATATCTCCGACCCAGTGTACTACGTGATCGGTAAGTGTCGGTACGGTAATCATCCGTACCGACACTCCCGAAGATTCCCGTTTGCTCACTTTGCGAACAACTAACCGACGGGACGTCGATAAGTTGTCCGCGGTTTTTATCAGACCCAGTGTACTACGTGACCGATTAGTGTCGGTACGGTAATCATCCGTACCGACAATACCGAAGATTCC
>BLSH010276657.1:133067-146838 GCA_018402905.1 Glandirana rugosa | reverse complement strand
TGCCAAAACAAAGAAAGGTGGTTTCTAAGGACTAATATGCTTTCTACATTGCTATTGTTGACCTATTGAAATGCTACCACTGATATCTTATTGTAACAGTTGTATGGCTAGGTATACACTAGTGGAATTTATTTTGACATTTTTCATTGTAAGAATGTTGTAAGAATATTTGTTTATTCTTCTTATCACTAGTTGGGTCAAATTGACATACGTTTTCAACCACGGTGACAAGAAAATTTGAAGGATCAGTATGGACAATTATTCTCCTACATATTTCTAACAGTACATGTGCTTTTGTTTGGTAAAGTCCACTTGTTCCAAAATTGAGTGTTAAAATCAAACAAAATCTTGAACTACTTAGAAATTGAATTTAAATATTCAGAGAATTTTCATACTCTAGTAGTGTATACCCAGCTTTAGTCAGTTAGCAAATCATTGCATTGGGTAACCTTTTCTGCTTATAGCGATCAGTCTATGCATTTTAAATTTAATACAATACCAAAACTATTAAAGTGCAGATTTGTAAAATGCAAACATTAAATCAAAATATATTTTAATACAACATTGCAATTACAACCCAAATATGAGCTTAGTAAAACATGTTCTGTTTATAGTGAGCCTGGCTGCAGTAAAAAAAAAAAAACCTGCATACTACACAACCTTGGACTACAAAATATTTGTAATTGACATTGGTATAAACGTATATATAAACCCAGGCAATGAAATTCTCTTATTGACTTCTTTATATACCACCAAAAGTGTTTTTATTTTATAGATGTTCAATAAGTGCAAAAAAAAAAACTATTGATCCTGCCAGAATTCCAAAGCTGTACTATGCACACTGAAGTGTTAGCAATGTTATCAGCACTACCCAGTTCACTGCTGTAAACTTTAACCCCCCCCCCCCCCATGGTATGGAGACAAGGAGAGCAGGAAGTGTACTATAGTCATAACAAACTTGCTCTTCCATAGATACAGTACAGTGAGTAAGCATTGTTATCTAAGATTGGATAATCTCTTACTGGCAGAATCACCACTTAAAATTAAGAGGAAAAAAGTCTGAAAAAATAAAACCAGTGCAGTCATCACATCTAAGTACCTATAAGCTGCAATTTTATAAATATTTTTTCTGGGGCAGCATACCAGTAAGTATAACACCACTTTTTTATTATTTTCTTGCCCAAAGAAGGCAATCAAAAGTTTGGTAGATGTTTTGGAAGTTTTAATATTCATCTGAAAAAATATTATTTTTTTATAGTTATTCACTATTGTAAACAATGAAGTGATTAAACATCTATATGATGTTATTTAGTGGGAGATTGGATTATCTCCAATAATAATTTATTATAAAGTACTTTATACATTTCTTTTGAGATCTACAGATGCATAATTTGTAAATACCCAAACAGAAAAAATAAATGCATACAGATGAAAAAAAGCAGCACATATTAATTTTGAAAATATTTTTGTATGTCCTCCTTAGGCCAATGTGGAAAAAACAACACCAGCCTTCTCTAATATAAAACATGCACAATGCCCCCAGTAGCTACATTGAAATATGAAAGAAAACAGATTGCATTCTCAAATAAGATGTATACAAATAAAAATGTTATATTTACAACATATCCGATTGACAATGTACACATGTATGTACTCAAAAATTACATATAAATAAATCAGTGCATAAGAGCAAACTAAAACAAATAATATATGTTAACATCAGCAACTAGGCACAATGTCCAGATATAGAACACAGAAAAATATATAACATTAGTAGTGCAGCGCTAAAAAACAGTATCTATTTCTAGAGCATAAAACCGTCGATCGTTCAATGAATGTTCTCAGATCGAGCTGAGGGAGAGCTGGTGGTGGCAGCAGATGCAGCTCCTCTGCAGAGGTAGGGGCATGATACTTGGATACTTTTCCACCATCAATTGGAGTACAGCAGAGAACACCAGTCATACCTAGAATTGCACGTGGAACAATTTCTTTCCAGAGAATAGAGAGGACAAGTTTTACAGAACTGCTGCAAGAAAATTCAGGCAGTGGCAATGAGGAATTGAAAATGGTGTGGCAATTAAGTATTTAAGGAAGTGCCAAGGTGCAAGAGGGGGATACCTATGTCCTAATAATTATCATTGGAAACAAATGTTTTTAGAGGCTGAAATGGACTTTCATGGTACCATAGGAACTTGGGATAGATAAACCAGATATAAAATTCACTTTTATTTTACAAAAGTAAAAAACATAGATTTAAAATAGCACAAAATTGTAAAAATAATACATGTGGCTCTAACAATCACGGTTAAAGTGCTGTATGAAAGAAATTTTCTATACCATCTGCATATATTTGCTCTACATTTTTTGCAGTCTTGTTCACTGCTTCTTCAGGAGTTTATATAAGGAGGTATAGTATAATAGAGCATATGTCACCAAACTACAAATAAAGAAAAAGAGTATTAATCATCACATGATACAACCACCTATATAATTAGGGTGTTATACAAACAGATAATGTAACAGATAGTCATGCATGGTTATCACCCCCGCCCGTCTCCTTACTCGGGATGGAGCTGTATGCCCGGCTCAGAATGCAGAGCCTGCCCCGGCAGGTATAGGAGCCCCACAGACATGGAGAGGCATACACACTATCATATCTGTATAGAGATTAATCAAAGTTTGACACCGGGGTATGCTAGTAAAGCAAGGGGTATTCAAATATCTCACACACCATTATGACACATCAGATAAAGTATGAGCCACTTCAGGAATGTAGAACATCAGTAGTATGGGTGCAAAACTACAAATAGAGAGGGAATTAGTGAGTGTGTATGCTAATGAGAGTTACCAGACCCAAACCTGGACATTTGAAAAAAAGTTTGGGTTCCGGTTCTGGGTTCGGGTATTTGATCACGCATGTTGAATAGCTGCAGGGCAGCCAATCAACAAGCGTTTCACTGGTTTGCCCTTAGAAGCCATCACAGCCATGCTTACTAATGGCATGGCTGTGATTGGCCAGTGCACCAATGGCATGTGACCCAGCCTCTTTATAAGCTGGAGTCACTTAGTGCTGCATGTCATATGCTCTCTGGGTAGTGTAGGGAGAGGATGCTGCCGGTGCTGTGAGGGACAGATTGCAGATAGATAGATAGGTAGAGATTACTACTACTACTGCTTTTAGGGACAGATTGCAGATCTCATCCTGCATTACAGAACGATCTCTTAGAGGGACAGATTATTGTTCTAAAATCATCTTCTAGTTATATAGGGTCAGGTTCCTGATGTTGCTGTAAGGGACAGATTATTGTTCTAAAACCATTTTGCAGCCCTCTAGCACTTTCCAGGACTTTTTTACAGTCATTTTTGTGCCGAAAAGTTTGGGTCCCCATTGACTTCAATGGGGTTCGGGGTAAAGTTCAGGTCAAGTTCGGTACCGAACCCGGACTTTTTCCCGAAGTTCGGCTGAACCCACCGAACCCAGGTGTTCGCTCAACTCTACTCACTACTTTACATTGTAGCAAAGTGTCAGTTCTTCAGTGTTTTCACATGAAAAGATAGAATAAAATATTTACAAAAATGTGAGGGGTGTACTCACTTTTGTGAGATACTGTAACTTCAATTTAACCTCTTCCCACCGGCCTTATGCATATGAATCCTTAACTTTTAAAAAGATTGCACCTGAAAGGATGTGAAAATAGGCCTTGAAAGGTTACGAGCCAGGAAGGACATCATAATTCCACCGGCCGTAAAGTGCTGAGTCTATTTGGGGACATCATTCATGCATGGAGGGTTATGTCCGTTCCACCTTTATGTGGCGGGGGAGAGCTGGAAGGAGATGCATCTTGAGCAGGGCTCATTATAATTGAAGCAAATTTGATCACTCTTATACAGGGGGTCACACACCTTAGGGTAACTGTGGTGTGGAATCATCGTTAGTGACACTCTGGCTGCCCTTTCTCATCTATTCACGGCATGTGGGATGTCTTCTCCTACTGACTATGAAACATTTATTGAATGATGCATTGAATGTTATATGCTGTAGCAATAGACACTGTTTTTAGCGCTGCACTACTAATGTTATACATGTATGTACTCAGCTTAAAAAATATATATATATAAATTAAAGCTAAATTGGGCTGCCCCTTCCCACCTGCTTACTAATCACTGGAAAAAAAAGGAAACCTACCTAAGTGCCCCTTTTACTCGCCTAAATCTGCAGTCATGTGATTTTACACTTTCTCCTAAAGCCCTTTCACACTGTGGTGCTTGAAGACTGACCATATAATGCCGAGCTCTTTTGTGGTGCTTTTTAGGCACTTTTGTTGCGCTCTTCAGGTGTTTTTAAAGCGCTATTGAGGCGTTAGCGGTGTGCTTTTTTGAAGGTCCCGTGACTCAAAAACTGTTTCCAGAACAATTTTGTGGCCCTTTTGAAATGCTTTTCAGGTGCTTCATATTCATTTCAATGGAGAGGGGCGCTATTCAGACGCTTTTTTTGTGCTCCAAAAATGCTTGTTGCAGGAGTTTTTACACCTCCCTGCCAGAGCATCACCCCAGTGTGAAAGCATTCATTGATTTTAATGGAAACATGTTTTTTTGAGCTTTTCAGGTGTTTTTTTAGTGCCAAGGTGCTTAAAAAGCATCTCAGTGGGAAAGGGCTCTTAAATCTGCGTACAACAGGTGGCATGTCACTGCCTACTTGATGTGGACACTTCCTAATGACTGTCCAGGGATAGGGTCCTGCCAGGATACAGAAGAGGAAGTGATAGCAGGAAAAGGGGGCTGTCATGGATTGGCTGGTGCAGATGCATATATTTTGCTGGATTATCAAAATTTTACATTCAACTAATTTACAAAAATCTGCAAAGATATCAATTGCATACATATGCAAAGATATGTGAAAGCTACAGCTTTCATGTTTACCAACACTGGTTTGGGTTTTTAGATGTGTGGAGCACTTTTTAAGGTAGCCATTCTGGAGCCCCGTTTCTGCTGTCATACAGGTTGTTACTAGCATGGTAGCATGGTTGCATCCTATCACCTATGGAGAGACCTATGCTGACCATACATTGCTCAAATTAAAGCAGCAGATTGCAGAAGTCGTCTTTAGATGCAGTTGGAATCGTAATAATGATTTTTACTTCTCCTTATAACAAGTGAATTGTGAAGTGTACTAACACAGAAACATGCCGTTCCAGCTCAAAAAAATATGAAACTGCATTGTGGTGAATAAGTCAGTTTAAAGCACTTCAGTGGCCTAGCCATGTTTATCCATATTGTTAGTCTGAGAAAAGTCCACTGAGGGGGATTCCAGTTATGGAGTGCTTACAACATTGTGTATTTATGAATTGATTTTTTTTTTCTTAAGTTTAAGTCATAAACTAGATAAATAGGAGAAAGCCTTCAAGAAATAGTTTTGAAGGCTCATGCTTAGCTGATAAGTGAGATTTTTTCCACTTTGGATTTCCTAGTGCAAATACTGCTGGTCAGTGACATCTTGAAAAGACAATTCACACAAAACAGAGTGTAAGGACCTTGTGAGTATATATGGTGTCCTAGTAAACAACCCAGATGATGGTGCTGATGGCTGTGAGTGCAAATTGTGAACTAATTCCAATGCCACACATAATCAACTACATGCCCAAGCAATAAACACTCTTGCAGTGGTAAAGAGTCAACGTGCAAATCTCATATAAGATCCAATAGATGCCAAGGTCCTTGCACTGTGTTCTGCGTGTTACCTTTTCACTTCTTCTACCCTCAAGTGGATTTCTACAACAGCAGGACTATTGGGACTACTTCAATCACTACTGACCAATAAGGTTTAGTGCCTTGGTATAATGCTTGTGCAATTAACATAATATAACCTACTTGAGTGTTACAGTCAGAATAATTTTAAGGCCAACTTAGTCAAAGGCCAAAACCTGTATTTATTGGATATAATTTTTTTGATTGAAAGAAGATATTGCAGTATCCAAAGGAAGCCCATGAACACAATGATGAACAGAGGAAACGTTACACAGATATTGACATGAGTGGGAATACTGTTAAGCACCATTAATGGATGGGTCAGGACTATTTCTTTAAAGCAGCATTCCACTCGTTTTTATGTTTATTAAAAGTCAGCAGCTACCCTTTTTGTACCCTTTTTCTTTTAAGAAACAGCCACTCACCTGTACCACGGTCCAGCAATGTGGCCGCCTGAAGCCTTGCACCTCTCCCCTGCTTCTCTGTGGCGCCGGCATTGCAAGTGTGGACACCCGGCTATGACGGATTGCGGCTTCACAGCCGATTGCGCATGTGCGAGTCGCGCTGTGCTCTCTCAGTGGCCAGGCAATCTTCTGGGACCTGGAGTTGCCTAGGGGGAGAGGAGGAGTTGCCTAGGCCGAGGCAGCGAAAACAGGAAGTGGGAGCTGGGTACCTGTTAAAACTAAGTACCCAGGTAACTCCTAATAGTGCCAGTTTTACTTAACCAAATTAAAAAATAATTGTCTACAGTTCATAGATAATGAAACTGGAGGCAATGAAGACCAACTGTAAGCTGGCATACAGAGACACACAGAGTGCCTGTTTCTGTACGCTGTGCAGCAAGCAGCATGTTTGCTGCTGCTACCCCCTCTCCTCCCTACCTATCAAAAGGCTGACAGCCTCCTAGTAACCAGTAATACTGACAGTGGGTGGCACCTGATGTAGAAGCTGGGGTACTAGTTCCCTATCAGGTCCACTCTCTCTTTGTGATTGCACTGCCTGCTCACAAGGGGGGCTGACATGATAGGCAATTTGTGTCTGTGAATCCTCATTAAGCTCCACCTCCCAGCTTCAAAAATCTTTGGCCACTATGGCCAGAGGGAACTCTGTATTTGGGACCGAGTGTCCTTATGGAAAATCATTGTGCTTGTCACAAATTCATGTACTACTCCTGCTTTTCACTTCTTTATCAGTAATATGTCCTCTTTAAAGGGGTTGTAAACCCTCACAGTTTTTCACATTAATGCATTCTTTGCATTAATTTGAAAAACATTTTCTGTTGCAGCTGCCCCCAGAGCCCTCCCGTTTACATACATGAGCCCGATCGTTCCCACACTGGGGCCGAGCACACCCGCTCCAGCCGGTGTCTCGGGTCCTTATTGGATAGATTGATAGCAGCGCAGCCATTGACTCCAACTGCTGTCAATCAAATCCAAGACGCGGGAGCTGGGGGGCGGGGCTGAGTCCTGCTGTCTGTGTCAATGGATGCAGAAGCAGGAATCGGGAGCGCGCCAGCAGGGGTGGCCCCAGGGAAGGCGCTTCCCTGCTGTGTCACTCGTTGTGGGGAGGAGCCAGGAGCCTTTTTTAAAAAAAATGTAAAGCTGAACCTTTACAATCACTTTAAGCACATTCTGTCTAATTACATCTTTCTCCACCCCATAAGCAGCAGTATATCATCATGTTATCAGCAAAGAGAGTTCTTGCGAGATGTTCCTCCAATTCTTGGCACAGGTTGAGTGCTGAAAATGAAAAGACAACTGCAGCTGTTTAGAGTATTTAAGAGGAATTGATATACAGGAATTTAAAGAGACTAGGCATTTGCTTTTAATGTTTTCTATAGTTATACCTGCAAAGGGGGACAGTGTGGAGCAATCTGTCTGAAATTAAGTTTCCGGCTTAAAACTGATCTCCATGTTTTAGTGAAACCTAACCACACCTCGATCCACTCACCTGGAGCGGTGTTTTTTCCTGCTTTTCATCTCTGACAGGCTAAAGTAGAGATGTTGACATCATCTGCTCACCTCAGCCAGTCAGAAGGATGTTTGTATTCATTAATAGAATACAAAGCTTTCTGTGAGTGGCTGAGCAGCCTGTCAAACTGCTGGAATACAGTGCTGTACATAGTATGTAGCTGAGACTACACACAGATCATACAGTGCACACAACGGCATATTTTAGTGAAGTAAATCATTTTGACAAATCATACTATTTAAAGTGGTAGTAAACCCTCCTATCATTTTCAGTCAAGGAAGCTGCTATCTTGGCCTCTGTTTAATCTACAACTGCCATGATGCTGCACATGTGATCAGCTATGACACCAGCCATTGGATGGTTTGACAGTTTGGTTTAGAGCACAACCAATGGGAGTGTTACATTTCCGGCACATGCCGGAAATGTGACTGGTTTTTAACCTGTTAAATGCATGGGTTTACTACCGCTTTAAACGTCACTAAAACATGAAAATTAGCTTTAAAGCGATTGTAAAAGAAATTCACAGAGCAGTCCCAAACTTCCTCTTCTCTGGTCCCCCTGCTGAAGCTCCTGGCTCTTCCTCTCTGTCCAGTACCCCCACAGAAAGCCGCTTCCCATGGGGGCACTCGTGCATGCTCACTCCCATGCCCCTTTGGTTGACATCACTGGGAGCCAATATAAACGGCGATTCATGCGCTTACACAAACTTGGAAGTTACAAGCAGATAACCAACATCTGAGCTGTCCTCCCCGATCCACGGTTCGATCGTGTCCATCCACCAACTCTAGGTTGTTTACGTCACGTAAACAACCTAGAGTTGGTGGATGGACACGATCGAACCGCGGATCGGGGAGGACAGCTCAGATGTTGGTTATCTGCTTGTAACTTCCAAGTTTGTGTAAGCGCATTTTTTACTATTAAAATTTTAGTGTTTTAAGTGATACACTATGGGAGTTTTCTTTTCTGCTTGCCTCCTGTATGAGCATTGGGGGAGCTGAAGGGACAGCAAGAGCTTGTTAAAGCAGATTTCCCAGAATTTGGAGATATCTAACCAGTGGATGCAGTGCCTGACAGGCGATCTTGATGGGCTGATTAACCCTCAATGTTCTGGTGAGCCTCAGTGTGTGTAGTTTATTCACGTGGTGACACAGGTGGAGGATTCAACCATGGAAAACCTGGTTTTGTTACACTGAAGAGTTCACTTTATGGACTGTTTGAGCACTTACACTATATTATTTACTGTCATTTTTTCTTAGATGTGTTTTGTTCACACACAACTGCGCTGCTTATAGGACTATGGATTTATAATTTTATATATTTTTGTTTTGGATTTTGAAATAGCGGCTGCACTCCTATTATTCATTTATTTATTTATTTATTCACCTATTTGAATATTGCATTTGTACAACGTTTATTATTTGTACAACACTATTGATAATTGTATGATTCAGCTCAGTATTTTTAGTTTATTTTTATAATCATTTAAATATGTTTCTTAAAGTGATTGTAATGTCTAATTTTTTTTTTTAAATAACAAACATGTTATACTTACCTCCACTGTGCAGTTGGTTTTGCACAGAACAGCCAAGATCCTCCTCTTCTCAGGTCCCTCTTCTGCTCTCCTGGCCCCTCCCTCCTATCAAGTTCCCCCACAGCCAGCAACTTTCTATGGGGTCACCCGAGCCGAGTCACAGCTCTGAGTGTCCATTCAGACACGGAGTCCTAACCTGACCCTGTCCCCTTCTCCCCGATTGGCTAAATTACTTTGATTGACAGCCAGAGGAGCCAATGGCACTGCTGCTGTGTCTCAGTCAACCAAGAGGAGAGTCCTGGATGGCTAAGAAACTCATGGATAACGCTTGAGAGAGATGGGGCTCAGGTAAGTATTAGGGGGTGTTAGGGAGGCTGCTACACACAGAAGGTTTTTTTATCTTAATGCATTAAGATAAAAAAAAAAAAACTTGTGTCTTTACAACTCCTTTAATGACACGAAAAATAAAAAAATATATATTATGTGCACCAAATACCTTTGGGAACCCAGATATTACAGTGACATCATCACTGTGCTTATCAGAGAAAAGAGCTGTGACAGGAACCCAGCATGTCTACTCACTACAGGCGGTTGTACACAAGACCAATAACCATATACTAGAAGAGATAGCAGCCTTGATCATCTATATTACAAGAAACGTCTGCATTGAGGCAAAAGGCAGGTGTTGTTTCATGCTTGTTTACTGCATAGATCTGAAAGAAAGACAAAAAGCACACCAAGATTGAAGTAAAAATACCCATCATTCTTGTAATTGGGCAATGTTTGCTTAGCCCAGAATTATAATATAAAATGTCTTTATAATGATTTTTGAGACATTTAAATTTTTACACATTAACCACTTTACCACTGGGCACTTAAACCCCATTAATAACCAGACCAATTTTCAGCTTTCAGTACTCTTTTACATTTTGAATGACAATTACTCAGTCATGCAACACTGTTAGCATATGAAATTGTGCCCTTATTTACACAAATAGAGCTTTCTTTTGGTGGTATTTAATCACCACTGGGTTTTTTATTTTTTGCGCTATGAATAAAAAAACGACGAAACGTTTTGTAAAAATAAATGCATTTTTCTTTTTTTTCTGTTATAAATGTTTGCAAATTAGTCATTTTTATTCATAAATTTGGGCCAAAATTTATACTGCTACGTATCTTTGGTAAAAATAACCCAAATTAGTGTATATTATTTGGTCTGTGTGAAGGTTATAGAGTCTACAAGCTATGGTGGCAATCAATGAAAATTGATCACACCTGATGTACTGATGGCCTATCTCATTTCTTGAGGCCCTAACAAGCCAGGAAAGTACAAATACCCCCCAATGACCCCTTTTTGGAAAGTAGACATTCCAAGGTATTTGACAAGGCATGGCGAGTTTTTTTTCAAGTTGTAATTTTTTCTCACAATTCTTTGCAAAATGAAGATTTAATTTCTTTCACAGAGTTGTCATTTTAATGGGTTATTTCTCTCCCATGGCATATGCATACCACAAATTACACCCCAAAATATATTCTGCTACTCCTCCTGAGTATGGCGATACCACATGTGTGCAACTATTACACAGCGTGGCCACATACATAGGCCCAACATGCAGGGAGCACCATCAGGCATTCTAGGGACATAAATTACACAATGCCGTGGCACTGTAGAGTACTGATGGGGCACAGATGTGGCACTGATATGGCATGAATGGGGCCCCGCTGGGCACTGATATGGCACTGCTGGGCACTGATATGGCATGGATTGGGGCACTGCTGGGCACTGATATGGCACTGCTGGACACGAATTGGGGTACTGCTGGGCACGGATTGGGGTACTGCTGGACACTGATTGGGGCACTTCTGGGCACAGATTTGGGAGAATACCTTTATCAGCATCGCGCTGCAGCTTTTCCCTCCACTGCTTACATGATCGGTGTGAGCAGTTGGGAGAACCTGTCATAACGCCAGTTTGTTTACATTGATCGCTCTGTCATTGGACGGAGTAATCAGGTGGTAAAGTGCTACTGTAATTGGCCCTTTACCGTGATCCGTGGCACAGATAGCCCCTTGTGCGCGATTCTGGGAGGACGCCACTGTACGTCCTCCCAGAATTAAGCGGCCTCACTGTAGCTGTCATTTGGCTATGGCCCGGTCGTCAAATGGTTAAACAACTATACTTTCCAAGCCCAAAGCTATATCCAAATACAAAAGGTGTCACCTTAAAGTGAATGTATACTTTAACGGTGGACTTCTTCTCAGCTGATAACTACCTGTGCTTTAAGTGAGTTACATAGGAGCAATTCTGTGCTCAGTGTCACATGACACCGAGCGCCTAAACGTAACTTACTGCTAACCACTAGTATGTCTTTCTTCAGCTCTTCTTAAAGTGTTACTAAACCCACAACAGTAAAATCAGTCTGTATATGTAGAAAAAAATGCCTGTTATACTCACTGTGGAACCTAATGGTTTAATCCTCTGCATTGTGTATAAAGTCTGTGTGATCGTTTCTCTCTGAACCTCCTTTTCTTCCACTGTCCCCTAATTATTTCCTGATAACACAGAGCCTTGGGGGCAAGCTGCACACACTCAGTTTGGTGTGTATTGCTAGAGAGTTTTTCTTTTTTCTTGGGAGAGTGCATGTGATCAGTACAGGGCCAATCAGCACTGCCCAGACAGAAGATAAGAAGAGAATGAAAACTCCTCCCACAAGCTTTACTTGGAACTGATAGAAGTCACAAGGCTGATATATACTGCTGATGAGAAAAGGTATTTAGCAGTTTATATTTACTAGAATAATTGCACTTCCGTGTTCTGTGTGCTGTGGGAGATCTGATATAGTCAATGTGGGGTCCTGGGTTTAGTAAAACTTTAAGTCATGTAGATATGTATTTTACTACTTAAAACAAATATATGATTTAACTTTTAATTTTCTTTAATCAATAAAACAATTCAAGAGAGTTGTGCATTCTATACATCCTACAGACCTAAATTATCAAAATGTCTGTAGTGGTGGATCTATAGGAGAAAAAGAACTAGTATAAATATTCAAGCTATGTAGTCACTCTAGAAGTTCATTATGATATTGCCATTTAGTACCTGCCGAGACCACCATTATGTATTATTAAATTCATATATTATTGAGTCAAAATCTTTCTTGCCTCGTTAGAAATGTGGAATATTGCTTCTCATAAATTAAAGTAGTGCCTCCTTATTTGAATAAAACTGCATTACTGGCTGCCTGGCATGATAATCAGAAAACTGCATTAGGCAGGTAGTACTATGCAAATGAAAAAATAATGAAACAAGAGTTTTCAGTCAGGCATTGTTCCACGGCTTGAACTTCAAGAGTGTGGATTGCTTGCTTTGACTTGAAGAGACAACGGCAAATGAAGATGACAACATGAGAAGAAAATTATTCGCTGTAATAGGTTCCACCTGTACAGATCCAAACTCATTTACATGGTTTCAGAAGAATTAGAAATTTGTACGGCAATTAGTCTGTTCTAGATTATGTGCAATGTCAACCGATACTACTCCAGAGAGCAGTAGTGTTAAAGTGATTATAAAAGACAATCTACTAGCCTATGCAAACATTTTTAATTAGCTGGAAAATGACATTGCTTATTTTTTAACTATCTGCCATGAACTCTGACTGATACACAGCATTGGAATCAGATGTCTTGAAATGCAATACCTATTTATTTGCACACAATTTTAAAATTGGTTGATACTTACAGAATGTAACCACATCCCCCCGGCAATGATCAGATTTTGAAGTTTGAAGGGGAACGTTCTAATTAAAGGAATGTAATATGGCCCCTATTGTGACTATGGGGTGAATTATACGTTTATTTACATAACATGTGATTTCACTAGCATTTCCTTTTCTATACAGGAAAGAGAGGTCTATCTGATAACAAACATCTAAACAAAAAAGACAAGTTAGCTGATGTAAAAGAACATTTAAATGTGGTTAAGCATGAAGGCCAGAAAAGTCAGCAACCTTTATTAGGCTCAGATCTGACCTGTGTGCAATATTGAGCTGCTGCTTTAAATCTCAGGTAATTCTAGGTAAAATCCAACTGAATTACAGATTGCACAGCGTTAGCAGTTTTAACAAACTGCTAACACTGTGAGTACAGGAGGTATGCATGAGCGCGATATGTTGGCCATGAGTGCCGGCTGCAGATAGCAAGTCTCACGATCAGGGCTGACCCAAGACATTGTGCTGCCTGGGTCCAAGAATGAAATGCTGCCCCACCCCCCCAAAAAAATTATGCCCCCCCATATACATTGTTTTATATAATGACAATTAAAACTAGTCAGATTTACATGCAATAGTGCTGGTGGGGGAGGAAGGTTCAGTCCGAGGCAGCTGTGGTGGTGGGGGGTTTCAGTCTGAGGCAGCTGTGGTGGTGGTGGGGGGTTCAGATAGAGGCGGCGGCAGTGGTGGTGGGTTCAGACAGAGGCAGCGGTGGTGGGGGGTTCAGACCAAGTGGTGGTGACGGCGGCGGAGATAG
>BLSH010276657.1:103168-119592 GCA_018402905.1 Glandirana rugosa | reverse complement strand
GTCTTCTCTTGCTTGTAGACTTTGACAATGATACACCCACCTCCTGGAGAGTGTCCTTCATTTGTCTGGATATTTTGAATTGGATTTTCTTTACCATAGAGAGGATCCTGCCATCATCCACCACTGTGGTCTTCTGTGTATGCCCAGGCCTTTTTATGCTGCTGAGCTTACCAGTGCATTCTTCTTTCCTCAGAATGTACCAAACTGTTGATTTGGCCATTCCTAATGTTGCTGATATCTCTCTAATGGATTTGTTTTGTTTTTGAAGCCTCACAATGTTCCACTTTAATGGACAGATCCTTTGACAGCATGATGTAGGTTCACAGCAATAGATTCAAAATGCAAATACCACAAAGACCGTTTTCCTGCTTAATTGATGAAGAAATAATGAAGGAGTAGCCCACACCTGGCCATGAAACAATTTTTGATCTAAGTGTCCAATTACTTTTGGCCCCTTGAAAAAGGAAAGGGGGGTTGGCTATTCTTAAGAGCTGTAATTCCTAAACCCTTCTTCCGATTTGGATGTACATACCCTCAAATTAAACCTGAGAGTATGCACTTTCAGCCCATATCCATTATATAACAATAGATTAAATATGTTTTGGTAAATACCTGAAAAAATTAAAAATTGCACCTGTGTCCAAATATATATGGACCTAACTGTATATGAGGTTTGAGTAAGCCTTTTAATGTTTCTGTCATACCTATGATGTAATGTTAATGCTTAAATAAAGATAAAAAGGAGTGCAGCAATATTCTGGACTTGTGCATGTTACTGAATCTCACAGACGAGCTGTGCAGCTCCCTTGGTTCCAGTTTACAACATGTGAGGGTCGGTCACTCACCCAGAGCCGCGTTACTTTGGCTTTACTCAAGGGTGGGTAATTCCTATAGCTTCTGAACTCTGGAGTTTGCCATTACAGTAAACTTGAAAGCAGCACAAACAGAGAAGAAACTGTTTTTTTCTGTTAGCATTTGGCCAGTAATAGATTGTGACCAGATTTCACAACACATTTCCATTACAGTTAATCACAAATCCACGTGACTAGTTGTCAGTTTCATCATCAGTAACCATTGAGTGGTTCATAAATTCAGTATATCTAACTCCCTTTTCTTTCAGTATATCTGAACCCAGGAACAAAAATATACTATATTGCAACTTACAAGTACTTAGATGTGGTGGCAGCCTTCCTTTTCTTATTCAAGGCTACGTACAATTTCTGTAAGAACAGATAACATGTGACTTTGTGAATTCATGAAGACTGAACTGAAATCCTAAACAGTGTTATTAGCTTTCTCAGCTATTTTCTGTGAACTACATAGCAACACTCTTTTATGTAATGGAGGTGAGAAGAGTGGCTGGTGTTAGTAGTCCAAATAAGGAAAACAGCCTAGGTTGACAGCTTCTCCTCTATTGTCACGCTAGAACAGGAAGTACTCTACTGGCAGAATTATCTGGTAAAAAAGGTAAAAAAAGAAGAAAAGCCTAAAAAATGAATACAGCTGCATCTAAGAACTGAAAAGCTGAAATATATAATGTTTTGGGATTAGATAAAATTTAAATTTTTAACACAGTTACCCTTTTTTGTAATCTATCATCTTAAAAAATGATTCTGTAGACAAAATTATTTTTATGGTAAAAAAAATTGTTATAGTTTTAAGATCCTTATCAATTCATTACTAAACTATTAAAAAAGTTGTTAGAAATAGTTCTACTTTGCCATGAACAACATTAATTTTGCTCTCCATAAATGCACAGAAATGTACTCTTGAATACAAACAAAAATGAAAAACTGGCAGTATTGATTTTCTCATACATGTGTTTTCTATCACACATTGAAGTGGATCAAAATGAATTCAACTCAAATAAACAGAGCTTACCCTACAGATGTATCCTTTTACTAGGTAGAATACCAGTGAAGGGTAGGATTTTATTTTCCTGTTCTTTGCATAATTAATATGTATACTTTTTTCTTGTAAAAACACAATTCTGGTGTCATTTTTACAACAAATAGCAAATGTTTTAAGCCTTCTACTGTATTTTCTTCTGCCATATCAGATATTTTTTTAGCAACAGACGTTATATAGTATTTCACAGCACATCATACATTTAAGCAGCCACGATCACTCAGTATGCTGTCCTGAATGTTCCTTTCCATACCGTTTTAGATAAATACCAAGATTATTACTTTATGCAGCTCAACTGAAAGACATTTATTATGCTACGTGCACAACGAAATCCCATGAAAAGAGCAAATTGAATTGCATTAACCAAGTCACACTCGGAATTCAGCCAATAATGGAAGGAAAAGGCCATGTTTTATGGGCTCTTTACTCTTCTTACCATAACTTTGCAGTAGACAGCAAAAGACAAACCCATTTCCTGGAAAGCTACTTCAGTGCTTTAACATACACAAGTTATGCCAAGTCTATCTGTTCGACTTCTTAACTCTGTAGAGGACTTTTTTTTCTTCTTTTAAAAAAGCAGATGTTGTAATGGTAACTGTAAAACATCTCCGCAGTCTGAAGGGCTGAAATCTAATATCTAGAATTAGTTGCTCCAGTGAGAACTTTTTCCACGGTGATCTTTTGTGTTGAGAACTAGCTTGGCAATGAATTAAAGATAACTTCCTGCTAGTAGAAGTCATTGATGAAGGAGGACATCTAGTATTCTGCATGCCTCAGAATTGATTTAAGTGGGTTTGTCCTGAAAAACCTGGCTAAAGGCAAGCATGGAAATAAAACATCAAGCACCACAGTATGATATCATACGTTTGTAACTCAATCTCTTCTTTTGCTTGAATGGAACCCGTTCATTGATTCAAAACATTCATCTACAAAGCTGTTTTGTTTCATTACAAAGCACATTAATAATAATAATTGGTTTTATTTATTTGGTACCAGGTTCAGTTTATACAATTGCCATGGTATGTTCATGCTGTGAATGAAATAATGCAAATAGATTTGACTGATTGCACAAAACCAGTGAAAGAATAACCCACAATTTTTTTTTATTTTCCTTCAATGCATATGTACACAATACTTGAAGTAACCAGTATAAAAGCACTGATTGTGGGCACAAGTTTTTTGTTTTAGTAAATTCATACAGGTCTCCGTGCATCACTTATATGGATAAGCCAAACTGTCCTGACTTCGGTTTGAGCAGGGTTTGGCAAACTTTCAAAGTAGTGCAAATGCCAAACCTGAAAAACACCATTGGAATAATTGGGAGCCAAATCAGTCAAACTAAATGTGCCCATTTTCTGGGCTAATAGGCAAGAAGATGTAATAAAATAGCACTGGGGGTGGGCATGGTCCTGGAGAACATGTATCAATGCAATAACAAAATGTAAAAATTCTATTCAGCAAGGAGCAGTGATTTTTTTTTAAGTGCTAAAGTTAAACATTAAAAATACCCATTTCCTTTAAATAACATGCCTGAAGAGGTCCTAATGTTGCCTGTGGGAGGAAACATCTCTGAAATATACAGTAAGTGCAGCACTGATATTTACAAAGGGAAACCTGTTTAATACTGCTGTGAAATTACATTTCTTTGACATTGTCTTATAAAAAAACATAAAGACCCCTCCAAGGGACTGCCATGTACCCCAGGGGACTTTTGTCCTGCGTGCTTTTTTTTTAAGAAGAAGAAGAAGCTGGCAATGAATATATATTTTTAATTTTTAAATATCACTTTTTTTTTTTTTTTTATAATAAATTTTTATTGATTTTGTTAATATACAGTAGAAAAGTTGAAACAAGGGTAATACATCGTCTGTCACCTCGTGTATATTCAGTCATATAGCTCATGGTGCAGTTACATAAAAATGTATAGTTTCCTTAATTCACATTACTGTTTGTTTCTCCTATTATTGCCTCTAGAGTGGACATACAGAGTTGTCTAAATCTATGGTATTATGGGATAGACATTCACAGTTGCGAGCATATATGACCTTAGTATGGGTCTACTGAGAGGTAGCACTTGGTCTGTGGCTCTCTTGGTTTGCTTTGCACAAGTTTGGTCCCTATCTCCTCTGGATACCCCATCTGGGAGCACTTTTGTATCCAATAGGGGGGAGATAGGTAGTCGAGTTATGGTTGTTTTTGTGCTTAAGTGCTAATAGCTTAAAGTTTAGGTATCTCGCAAACGCGCATGTCCACCATTTACATACAGTTCAGTAATTAGTTCAACGATAACAAATAGCATTAAATTGTAGACTGCCTGAAGCATTAGTGTGTGAGAGGTGGGTTAGATAAGAGATAGGGAGGGAAAGGAGGGAAGGTGAGTAGAGGGTTGGGATGAGGGAGGTGGTTGGGGAGGGGAGGTGAGGCTGAGGAAGGTAAGGAAAGAGGTAAGGATGATTAAGTTCGGCATGAATGTCACAGAATCCACAGTTATCAAATCATTGGTTATTTATCAGGGTATAGTCCTTTTGGAGGTTAGTTAGTTAGCTAGCTTTGGCCAAATTTCCCACCTTTTGTGAAAAGCTATTCCTGACATGAGTTTGTAAGCTATGGTGCGCTCATGGGTATAATTCTGGTGAACCAAGGATATCACTTCTGATACATTTGGTGCAATATTTGTTTTCCATTTCCGGAGGATTATTTGTCTTGCTGCTAGTAGAATGTGTGTGACTACTACTGGGTTGTTGGATATTGTTCTATGCTTAAGTTTAGGATAGCCAATTCAGGGCATGGGGTTTTTATAATACCTGTTAATTTAGCAATGAAGTTGAAAATTTGTGACCAAAAGCTCGTTAGGTTTGGACAGCTCCAAAGAATATGCATTAAATTGCCAGTTCGACCGCAACCCCTCCAACATTGGGTGGACGTTGAGTCTGAGAATCTGGCAATCCTGTAGGGTGTGTAGTACCATTTGTGTGTGATTTTTACGGTCATTTCCCAGTGAGCTACGCATTTGGATGCTTGGTAAATGGATTTGAACGCCACGCTCCACTGTTCCACAGAGAAGTTTTTGCTCAGATCCAGTTCCCAGTCCTTCATATTTTTGTAAATATGTAGTGTTTTTTTGTTGTTTAGTGTGTTGTAAAATAGAGAGATGCCATTCTTTGGTGGTTTAAGTGAGAGGTAGAATTCCCAAATGTGCTCTGCTAATTGAATTTTGGGAGGGGGGTGTGGTAAGGAAGGTTAATATGCGTGCACACGTGAAGTAGTGCTGTTTAGGGACGTGGTATACAGACATGAGGTTATTTAAGTTTTTGGGTTTGTTATCTTGGAGAAGATCTCCTATTTGTTTGATGCCTGCTTCCTGTAAGGGTGTTGTGCTAAGCATTGGAATGACTTCCTCCAGTGTTTGTATTGGGAGGATGGACTCACGGGTCCTTCCTTCCTCTGTTTGTTTGGAGTTTAGGGCTCTCCACGCTAAAATTGCGGCCTGGGTGGGTAATGGAAGAGGTGAGATATCCTGAGAGTTCCAAAGATCAGCTATGAGAAGTCCCTTGAGACTCTTTGTGGGCAATAGAGCTGTTTCTATTTCTACCCATGGTAACTGGGTGTTGTTTTGGAACCAGTGTTTTAGTTGTTCCATATGTATTGCTAAGTAATAGTCCCTTAAGACCACCCAACCAGCTCCCCCTGCTAGTTTGTGGGCCATCAGTCTTGTATGGGCGCATCTAGCTCTCTTACCCTGCCACACGTATTTACTCATGGATCTGGCTAGTGAGTTTATAATGTGTAGTGGTATAGGGATGGGTAGTGCTCTAAACAGATACAGGATTTGGGGTAGTATCATCATCTTGTATGAGGCTAATCTGCCCGCCCACGTGAGTTCTTTAGCTGCATATTGTTTCAATTGTTTTTCAATATTTTGGATAAGAGGGCGGAAGTTGAGTAATGCGAGGTCTGAAGTTTTATTATTTAGGATGATGCCTAGATATGGTATGCCTAGTTCACTCCATTTGAAGGGGAGGTTTTTCTGGAGAAGGAGTTTGGATGACTCTTTGACGCCAAGATTAAGAATTAGGGATTTAGTGCAGTTGACCTTATAATAGGATACCAGGCCAAAGTTGTTTAGGACTCGATAGGCTTCGGGAAGTGATATTGTAGGGTTCATTAGGGAGAGTATAACATCATCCGCGAATAATGTTATCCGGTGATCACGTGGGCCTATACGGAAGCCATATATTTGGGATGAGATTTTAGTGCTGTCGCTAAGGGTTCTATCATTAAATTAAAGATTGTCGGGGACAGGGGGCACCCCTGCCTGGTTCCATTAGTGATCTTGAAAGGGGTTGATAACATACCTGTTGTATATACCTGGGCCATAGGTTGGGAATATAAGGCCAGAATGGCTGAGAAAATATGGCAGAGAAACCAAATTTAGTTAAGACCATTGACATATATTTCCAGTGCACTCTATCAAACGCCTTCCCTGCGTCAATAGAGAGCAGCAGAGAAGGCGTTTGTGTGCGTTCCGCATAGTGAATAATATTCAAAATCCTCCTGGTTGCGTCGGAGGTCTGCCTCCCCCCTATGAATCCCATCTGGTCGTTGCTTATTAGCGTTGGAATGATGTCTGATAAGCGGCTGGCTATTGTTTTGGCGTAAATTTTTATGTCGACATTCAATAGCGATATGGGTCTGTAATTAGCAGGAGCGGTCGGGGCTTTCCCAGGTTTAGGTAGGGTGATGACATATGCTTTTAGCATTTCTTGGGGGAATTCGGATTTGCATGCTGCCTCAGTAAACATTTTGGATAGGTGGGGTGCTAATATCTCATTGAAGGATTTATAGTACTCACTGGGGAGACCATCTGGGCCCGGCGTTTTGCCCATCGGGAGGGATTTGATGGCTTCCTCAATTTCTTTGTTTGTGAATGGGGCATTGAGTTTGGTCAGTTGTTGCTCAGAGAGGGAGGGAAGATTTCGATTTTGTAGGAAAGTGTTTATCTCCTTTTCTGTGGGTTGTGGAGTTTGAGGGTCGTTTTTGAGGTTGTAGAGATTTCCGTAGAATGCAGCGAATTGATCTGCAATTTCTTGCGGGTTAGTAATTTTGTGTCCTAGCGTGGGGTGTGTAAGGTATGCAATTCTTGATTTAGTTCTGTTGGACTTTATTATATTGGCAAGAAGTTTGCTTGCTCTGTTTGCGTTGGCATAGTAGTTTGCTTTTGTGTGTTTCGTAATAGAGTTGTGACGGTGTAAGAGGAGTAGTCTCAATTCCTCTCTGAGGGTTTGGAGAGAGTTTGAAATGTGTGTTGAGATTTTGTGTTTGTTTGCCTCCTCTAATTTGTGTATTTCTTCAGTAATAGCATTGATTTTGGAATTGTGGGCTTTCCGGATTCTAGCATTTTGTTGGATCAGAATGCCTCTCATGTAGGCTTTGTGGGCATTCCAAATTGTGAAGGGGCTGTTTACTGAGGGAGCATTTATGGAGAAAAATTCTGTTAGTTTGTCTTTTAGTAGCTTTCTTTGGGTGGGGTTCTGTAATATTTCTGTATTGCAACGCCAGATAGAGACGGGGGGGAGGCACCCCTCTCCGCTATCTGAATGGAGACAGCAGCATGGTCAGACCACGTTATGTCAGGGATTTTGGATTCTATAGTCTGCTGCAGAAGCCATCTGTTCGCAACAAACAGGTCTATGCGGGAGTAGCTCTGGTGTCTTGGGGAGAAGAAAGTAAAGTCTTTCTCGGAGGCATGTTGGCACCTCCATATATCATATAGATCCTCCGAGTGGAGCAGGTTGCATAGAGAAGTAGGTCGTCCTAAAGGTTGTGACGTTGTATCCATAGCTGGATCCACTGTCAGATTGAAGTCTCCGCATAGCAGGAGGCGTCCATATCTAATACTGGCAATGCGTTTGACTAGTGCCCGTAGAAATCTTAGTTGTCGTGAATTCGGTGCATATAAGGCTACTAGTGTGAAGGGTTGAGAGTTAATGTCACATGTGACAATGATATATCGGCCTTCCTGATCAAGTATTGAGCTTTTAAGTGTGAAAGCCAGAGAGTCACGAATTGCAAGAAGTACTCCTTTTTTTTTGTGATCTGGGTCACAGGCCAAGAAGATGGTTGGGTAGTTTTTGTGTGTACAGTGTGGAATGGCGTTCTTTCGAAAATGAGTCTCTTGGACACTTAAAATGTCAGCTTTGAGTCTCGTTGCGTCTTCCCACAAGGAGCGTCGCTTTGCCGGGTGGTTGAGACCCTTAGCATTCAGGGATAAGCAGGTTATCATTGTTTGTCAGAGTAGGGAGGTGTGTCTGAGGTGTGTAGGTAGGTACTCACAGTTCCGTTGGTATCATGAAGAGTGGGGAGCTCCCTGGGTGGGTTCAGAGTTCCGTAGTTTTTCTTGCGGTGAAGTTGGAGTGCAGTTCTTGGGATGGGTACATCTGTTAATTCAGGAGGTGGGTTCTTGTGGTTTTGTTGCATCATGCCATGGACCATAAGAGGGAATAAGAGGTTAGGAATAACGTTATAAGCTTGAGCCGAACTTATGTAACAAATAACACAAAATAAAAAAGAACAAGGGATCTGATGTGCGATCTTGACTTCATACCGGGCTTGCCGGTAAGGGTAGGGGTGTCTAGCGGAAGACATTCCGGCTGGTGACCTGGGGGTTTTATTTTTGTGTTGGATGTTGAGTGTGGCTGGGGCCGCTTTTGTTACGGTGCTTTGAGGATTTTTTCCTGGAGACTACTTGCCATTCTATCTCCGAATGGGGCAGGTGTTGCAATGCCTGAGTAGGTTGTGGTAGGTCAGGGAGTATACCCCATTTACGCAGGGCACCCAGACCTTCCTCTAAGGAGGAGACTGAGGTGGAGACTCCATTATGTGTTATGATCAGTGTGGCAGGATATTTCCACTTGTGCGGAATGGCATGGTTCCTGAGCGCCTTGGTGTTGGTCGCTAAGTTGCGTCTGCGCTGTAAAGTGTGCCTGGAGAGGTTGGGCAGTAGTTGTAATGTGGAGTAGTGTGCAGGGAGGTTTTCAGCTTTTCTGAAGGTTGTTAGTAGTTGTTCCTTAACATGAAAGAAATGCACTCTCAGGAGGGTGTCTCTGGGAGTGTCTGCAGGCAGGAATGAGGGTTTAGGCACTCTGTGGATCCTGTCTATAGTTAAGTCTTGTGCTGACAAGTTCGGTGCTATTGTGGAGAACAGGGTCAAAACAAATTGCTGTAGTTGATGAGGGGGCACAGACTCCGGTATCCCCCTTATTTTTACATTGTTCCTTCTACTTCTGTCCTCTTGGTCAGCTAATTTGTCCTTTATCCATGATATATCTTCTGAGTGCTTGTTGTGTGCATCCACAAGTGAATTGAAGGGAGCGACATATTCGCTCATCCTGTCCTCCATTGTGCTCACTCTATTCCCCAGTGCTGACACCTCTCTGTGGCATTGCTGGATATTGCCTACTAGGTCTGCTGCCAGGGATGCTCTTAGCGATAGGAGCATTTCTTTCAGCATTATATCTGATACGATTTGGCCTGTAGTAGGAAAAGTTTTTATGGGGTCCTCCCTGCTATACTCCTCTCCCCCGCCATGTGCTTGCGGCCCTCCTTCCTCCATGTCAGTTCCTTCGTCTTGTTCAACTAGAGGTTCCCTGCGGGGTTTGGATTTGGCTGGGCTCCTTATAGTGGGGCTATTCTCCCCTGTGTCCCCTCCATCTAGTGTCCCTCGGTGCTGGTTACCTGGCTGCGGTGTCCGCCCATCAGACTTGCCTGCCTGTTTCCCCGAGGAGGCGCCGCCGCCATCTTGTGGAGAGCCTCTCGCTGCTGAGGCGAAGTACTCTGGGATTTTAAGCAGGTGCGGTGGTTCGTTCCTCCTTTTGGACATCTCGGTGTCTTCCCGGGTTGTTCCTGGATTAGGGACTTGTGGTCTGGCGGTGTCTCGTTTTCTTTTAGCGGCTTCCAGCGGCTTTTCCCCCAGCGGTCGGTCAGAGCTCATACGCTAAGCGTCCATGCTGGAGCTCGGCCGGACACGCCCCCTAAATATCCCTTTTGATGTAGCACAGCCTACAACAAGGATGAAAACAGGTTGCAGTCCCTCCCCCACCCACAATGCATACCAGACCCTTTAAACCTGGAATAGAATTTAGAGAGGTACCTGACACACACTAAAAAAACAAAAACAAAAAGTGTCCGGTCTCCCAGGAATTTCATACCATACTCTTTGGATCTAAGCATGCAGCCTGAATGGCCAGAAAAGTGGGGGAAGAACATGTGCCCCCCTTGTGAGCCATACCAAGCCATATGCTCTTTCTATGGGGAGTACCTTGCTAGGGGGCATCCTCATGGCAAAACACCTTATCCCCATGTTGATGAGGACAAAGCCCTCTTCCCTACAACCCTGGCCTTTTTAGAATCTGGAATGGAAGCTCTCTTTTAACAATAAAGGGACATCCAGATACCGCCCTCCACCTGAATGAGTATTTGGAACGTAGAACCCCTACTCATTCCCCCACCCCCCAAAAAAATATATAACACTGTAATCTAGAAATAAAGACACCAAAATGTTGAAAAAAATTAAAGTCCACAAAAAAGTCCCTCATTGAAAATCCATCATTAGTCACAATGCACGCCTCCCGATGACTCGACAAAAACTTGATGACCGGGTGCACACAATCAATCCCAATAGTACTCATAGCTGAACGACAGCTCACCAAGCTGTCATCAACTATATAAAGGAAGGGGTGGAGATGGTGATAACATCTTTTTTTTTTTACAAACCTATTATTTGGAAGATCAGATTACAATCAAGATACTATAAAAGTACCAACAGATATGCGATAAAATATATTCATGTACATATAACATCATGTGTATAAACATCACCAGGTAGAACATTAATCAATAAAAGAATGCTAAAAGGGAACCTTATATGCATTACGAGAAGGGAGTGTCCCAGTTATTGTTATAAATATGCATGGTGTCATACAAAGTGTGGTAAATACGTTCCGAGAGTTTGATCATTTACATTCTGGCTAACATCTGCGACCAGGGGGCAAAGGAGGAAAGTCAATTGATGCTGTTACCCAATGAACAGAGACAGAAAGAGTGTGTAGTAATCTTTCACAAGAAGTAGGGATGCCAGGTATTGGAGCAAAAAACGGTTCATTTGCATAGTCAGAGTAATAGGGCATCCTGCAATTTGGGTATATTTCATAGCAGCACATTGCCATAGTGGTTGGAGGTGTTTGCAGCTTCAAAAAAACAATGATTTTTTTTAAAAATGTAAATATCGGTTTTAAATGACCAGCCCATTTTTTGCGATACGGCACTGCGTTGCTTTAACTGACAATTGCATGGTCATGTGACGCTGTACCCAAACAAAATTTATGTCATTTTTCCCCATAAATTGAGCTTTCTTTTGGTGGTATTTGATCACCTCTGCGGCTTTTAATTTTTGTGCTATCAAAACTATATTTTTTTACTTTCTGTTATAAAACACATCCAATAAAAAAAGGTAAAAAATCGAATTTCTTCATCAATTTAGGACAATATATATTCTGCTACATATTTTTGACAAAAAAAATCCCAATAAGCGTATATTGATTGGTTTGTTCAGAAGTTATCGCGTCTACAAACTATGGGTTATTTGTATGATATTTTTCTTTTTATTTTTACTAGTAATGGCAGCGATCAGTGATTTTCAGCAGGATTGCAGTGGACAAATTGGACACTAATACAGTGATCAGTGCTAAAAAAATGCACTGTCACTGTATAAATGACACTGGCAGGGAAGGGGTTAACATCAGGGGTGAACAAAGGGTTACATGTGCTCCTAGGGAATGATTTTTAACTGTGTGGGGGATGGTTTAACTGGAGGAATACAGATATCTGTGTTCTTGATTAACAGGAACACAAGATCTCTCTCTTCCTCTCTAACAGAAAGGTGGTCTGCCTTGTTTACATAGGCAGACTGCCATTCTGCCTCTAGAGACTCTCCGCTGTGTTCCTGTTGAAGATTTGCCTGGCTGATGTGCCTTCTGGTTCCTGATCCCTTCTGCTGCCTCCGACTATGCTGATCTCTGGCTTCCCGACTTGTTCTCATTACCTGATTTTGCTACCAAACCCTGGCTTGTTTTGACTATGTTTACTTTTTGTACCATTTTTACCATTTTATTAAAAAGTGTGATTATTACTGCATTTTCTGTCTCAGTCTGATTCATGGTTTCTAACACTGAGACACAGTAGTGGCGCCATTGGCACCGGCGGCTGTAAATCAAAGTCAATCAGCCAATCAGGGGAGAGAGGGAGCAAGGCCAGGTTGGGGCCCCATGTCTGAATGGGTACACAGAGATCTGACTTGGCTCTGGTGCCCCCATAGAAAGCTGGTGGCTGAGGGGGGCACTCAATAGGAGGGAGGGGCCAGGAGCAGCTAAATGGGACCCGAGAAGAGGAAGATCCGGGATGCTCTGTGCAAAACCAATTGCACAGCAGAGGTGAGTATAACATGTTTGTTATTAAAAAAAAAAAGACTTTACAATCACTTTAAGCATCAGTAAAATCACTGCTCCTTTAAAAACAATCTTTTTTTAAAAAAAAAAATTGCATTGATATATGTCCCCCAGGGCAGTACCCGGGCCCCCATACCCTTTTCAAGGCCAATAACTTGAATATAAGTCTTCAAAATGGGGACTTTTGATTTTTCACGTTCTGGTCCCATAGCCTTTATTAGAGTTTGTGGTTCAGGTCCAAACTTTTTCCCTGTCCGGGAGTTCTGGTGTGAACCAAACCAGGGAGTGCTCAGCCCATCACTACTCAGCAGTCCCATGGGGAAAGCATAGTTTTTGCAAATTTAACCAGATGTGGGAATCTAGGTACTTTCAGATTGTCTTAAAGGATACAGGTTTGTCCTACCACCTGCCAATAAGAATCATATGTGTGAGTCTGACAATGGGGAGCATCTGTGAAATCTGTCACTTGGTATTCAATAAATTCAGTATGCTGTTTGTCAAAATCAGATGGGGGAACAATCTGAGGAAAATACTTAGCTAATTCAATAATATCCGCTGATTTTGCAGTAGACCTGTTTGAAGGTTTTAGTAAATCCAACAGCTGAATGATTCTGTTTCCTATGGGCATGCCTTTTTTAATGGCAGTCCCTGCTCTTGTGTAAAATGTTATTACTTGGACCATGAGCTGTTGAACAGCTGACAAATCATGTGATTGTAAACAGGTGTCTCCGTGCTTGGTAGCCATTGAAAATGCTGCCTTTTGATTTGAAGTGTGCAATGTTAGTGTGGTCACATGAAAGACTTTTAAGGAGTTGGAAGCACTTTAAATATAAGTCAGGTAACATAGAGGAATTGCTATGGAAAATTTGATTGAATTGGGTAAAATTTGGCAAAACTGGTTAAAGGAACAGAAAGTAGCTCTTAGTGATAGGATCCTTTAGCAAGAGACTTATCCGTTCCACTGTTAACAAGCTGTCTGCATCATCACTTACTGAATGTAACTTAACAGGGCTTCACATTGATTGAGAATTCTGTTGACATACTTAAGCATAGAGAGCCATTTGGTAGAACAAAGGTGTAAAATCTTCCGACAATCTGCCTCAACAATTTGTTGAAATTTGTGGTACAATTGTATGCATTTGCAACTATATACAAAGTGGTTATGCAAAGTGATCTCTGCAAAGTTGCTCAATAATGTTAGGTATGGCTTTACAAGCATCTGCAGCACACAAGGAAGCAATATGTCAGGTACAATGAATGTGAAAGATGAAAGGGTGCTCTCTTTTAAAGCAGGATAGTACAGAGTTTCTTGGACCAACTATTACACTTGCACCATCTATACCAAGTGCCAGAACATTTTTCAGGGTGATACCATCTTCCAGAAAACAATGTTTACTTTTTTCAAAAATTGCATCAGCAATAGCTTTACTGAGATCAACAAAGCGGTAGAACTGGTATTGGGTTTTTCCCAGTGGCGGCCGGTGGCTTTTTCTTTTGGGGGGGGCAAACAGCCCCCCGGGAGGGCAGGCGGGACATCAAAGCCTCGCACTTACCCCATCTAGGAAGCTGGCGGGCAGCGGTGTCTGGCGAGTGGGTGCTTTCCTTCTCCTCCTCCGTGGTGTGGATCACGGCTGCTTCCGCCATGCATCTCCCTCCTCCTCTATCCAATGGGATTGCCTGACTTCTCAGACAATCAGGAAATGGGTAACAGACCCGCGCTTCCTGATTGGCAGAGAGGCGATTCAATATTAGAAAAGAGAATATTTATTTGCTTTTCTAACACAAGTGAGTGGGCTGTGAGCGCAATGCTCTGCGCTCGGAGTCCACTCTATTTTGAAGTCTATTAGAGCCTATGGCCCTAATCAAGGGGTTCAAAAAACACCCCCAATGCTGTTCATGTGGCCGGCGTCCTGAGAGGGGCCGGAAGCATGAATAGTGGGTAGCCGCGGCGACCATGAATAGATGCTATGCATGAATCTATCCATTTAGCATATTGGGGGTGGTGAGGATAAAGGGGGCAGCGCCCGTGCGCCCTTAATGGACAGGCTGCCCCTGGTTTTGCTAGCATCTTTATCAAAACAAATGACCACCATGACTATTTTTTTGGAAGTTGAGATGTCTGTAGTTTCATCAATTAGTAATGAAAATTGACAAAAGGAAAGTTTGTGGCATAACAGCTGCTTATTGTACTTTCCAATAATCTTTATAATTAGCATGGACCTGTTGGTACACTTACAACCAAGGGAACTTGCAATTTTGGAGTCTGGAAGCTAGTCTGCCATGCTATCAGTAAGATCATCTAGCAACTGTAGTGGAATATTTTTTGGCAATAAAATGGGCTATTTTCAACAAAAAAGTTTTTCTTTTATGAGCAAACACTTCTGATTCTGTGGTTTGTTTAGCAAATGTAACAACTCCAGAGTTGGCTTGCCTGGCTGCTGCAATAGTCATGCGTTTGTAACTTGTGGCATGACTACGGACAAACACCACCATGTGCTATGCTGAACAATGTTTTGCACCACAAACACTTTGCATTTAGTTTGGACTCATCATCAGCTGACGGCCAGTATTTGAACTGTAGATCTGTTAGCCATGAGTCTTAGTAGGAGCACTGCCTCAGGCATTTCCCCTTCCATTCGTAATGTGCAACTGCACAGACTGTAACCTTCAAGACTGTAACCTTATAGAAAAAAAAGAACTGTTCTGTTACCCACTGAACTGCAATCAAAGAGCCAAACTGCTGCCAAACAAGCCCCGAATGAGCCCTCTTAAACTTCAGTAATGGACACTGACTGATTGTATAACCTTTACTATGATTGCCTTGTGTGCTGCAGATGCCTGTATCACATACCTGGTAGCAGAGCCTGAAATGATGAGGAAGGCCTCTCTTACTCCTCTGACTCAGGGCCCCTGGTAGTGTGAACAGAAGGTGCTGGAGTGCAGAGTGGCACAAGTGCCTGTGAAACTTGAAAGTTGCAGAGCAGATATTAACGGCAGGGGAGTCATCAGTAGTCTTCAGAGAAGCAGGCAGACAGCTGGTGGTTGGCAGACTGAAGGAGGCTGACACTGGCAACATCGGGCAGTTGAGGCATGCACTGGTAGCAGACTGTAGGACAGCAGGCACAGCAGGATGTGTCAGGAAGCAGGCCAGGTAAGCCAGGTCATACACTGACAGGATGGAACAGGTACAGAGGAGCAGGTAGGAGCATGGTCTGGGTACAAGCCGGGTCAGGAGCCAATCAGTGGAAGAAAAGCCAAAGGAGCAGACAGAAGAGGGGGTCCTTCAGTGAGTATTTGGCAGGCAGTGAGGAAGCATTGTATCACCTCCTCACCACCTGTTTTAATGCCTTAAACCCTTCACTAGTGTGCCACAACCACATGCATTGTGTGCTTGCAGGGCTCCCCTATTAAGTTGAATGGGCTACGTTTAGATGGTGGTACTCCCTTCAGAATGCAAAAGGGGATTACTTTTTGTCATGCTGACATACAAGCCTCGTGACTCCACTCTGCTGCTACATGTTTTTAGTGCCCTCTTCCCAACAGAAGTTTGAATGAAGCCTTAGAATTTGAGAGAGCTGAAAAAAAATTATTCTGTGTGTGTCTGTGGTGTATTGGTGTGGAAGAGTTTGCAAGGGAAGAAGAAAAAAAATAGCTTGCTATGACCTCAATCCCCAACAGACTCCCACCCCCAGGTCTAACCTAGGGAAAATAACCTCGAGACAGGAGACCGTTCATACATTCTGACAACAAAACATAACAGATGTAATACATACACTAATAATGACACCCCTTCCCTTTAACCCACCCCCCCCCCCCCACCCTCAGACAACCCCTAACTCCAGTATCGTTCGATAAAAAAAAGAAGAAGGGAACGTTTGAGAAGGTGTGGTTATGTGGTGTCTGTGTGTGTCTTATTAAAAAAAAGTCGAGAGAGTTTAAGATTCCGAAGTAAGTTTGAAGACAACCCTTCTCCCGTGATTTTTGTACATCGTCGTCTCACCTCAGTGCTCCGAA
>BLSH010276657.1:47351-59284 GCA_018402905.1 Glandirana rugosa | reverse complement strand
TTGACACAGTTTGAAGATGATTTTAGAACAGTTCTATGGCCTCTAATGTTAATTAATACTTTTCAGACCCATTTTGAAGATGATCTCCATTTTTGCATTTTTTATGCTTTTATTTTTTTAAAAATATTTAAAGTTATTTCCCTGTCCCCATTTCTTTGTAGGTCACTTGTCCCACCCTTACCCACATTTCCTTCCTTTTGCAGACCTCTAGGACCTTCCAGGACTATTTTACAACACTTTTTGTACCTAAAAGTCCGGGTCTCCATTGATTTCAATGGGGTTCGGGGTCCAGGACAAAGTTCGGGTTCTGTCCGGACCCGAACCCGGACTTTGTCCCGAAGTTCGGCCGAACCAGCAGAACCCGGACTTCTAGAAGTTCGCTCAACTCTAATAGTTATCACTGGCTCAAAAATAGAGGGGAAATGTTCAAGGGTCTAAGAGAGGGCAGGACATTAAAGAGGAGGTCCAGCCTCCTTCAGAAAAAAAGATAAAAGTCAGCAGCTACAAATACTGTAGCTGCTGACTTTTAATATTGGGACACTTACCTGTCCAGGGATCCCACATTGTCAGCACCCCAGCCAATTTTTCCATTGGCTCTCGTGTGCTGCCACTGCCATTGCTTCTAAGGGAAACAAGCAGTGAAGCCTTACGGCCAGTTCCTTACTTCACATGCAAAAATGTGGCAATGGAGGGGGGAGAAGGCAGATAAGCGAAGCTTCCACTTTCTGGGGGAACTCCGCTTTAAGTTAATTCTCTCTAATAGAACCCAGATGAAAAACCATATACTGTATATGTTTATATATCTATATACAGTATCTCACAAAAGTGAATACATCACTCACATTTTTGTAAATATTTTATTATATCTTTTCATGTGACAAAACTGAAGAAATTACACTTTGCTACAATGTAAAGTAGTGAGTGTACAGCTGGTATAACAGTGTAAATTTGCTGCCCGCTCTAAATAACTCAACACACAGCCATTAATGTTTAAACCACTGGCAACAAAAGTGAGTACACCCCTAAGTGAAAATGTCCAAATTGGGCCCAAATTGTCAATATTTTGTGTGGCCACCATTATTTTCCAGCACTGCCTTAACCCTCTTGCGCATGGAGTACACCAGAGCTTCACAGGTTGCCACTGGAGACCTCTTCCACTCCTCCATGATAACATCATGGAGCTGGTGGATGTTAGAGACCCTACGCTCCTCCACCTTCCATTTGAGGATGCCCCACAAAGGCTCAATAGGGTTTAGGTCTGGAGACATGCTTGGCCAGTCCATCACCTTTACCCTCAGCTTCTGTAGCTAGGCAGTGGCGATATTGGAGGTGTTTTTGGGGTTGTTATCATTTTGGCATACTGCCCTGTGGCCCAGTCCTTGAAAGGGGATCATGCTCTGCTTCAGCATGTCACAGTACATGTTAGCATTCATGGTTCCCTAAATGAACTGTAGCGCCCCAGTGCCGGCAGCAGTCATGCAGCTCCAGACCATGACACTCCCACCACCTTTCTTGACTGTAGGCAAGACACACTTGTCTTTGTACTCCTCACCTGGTTGCAGCCACACACGCTTGACACCACCTGAACCAAATAAGTTTATCTTGGTCTCATCAGACCACAGGACATGGTTCCAGTAATCCATGTCCTTAGTCTGCTTGTCTTCCGCAAACTGTTTGTGGGCTTTCTTGTGCATCATCTTTAGAAGAGGCTTCCTTCTGGGACAACAGCCTTGCAGACCAATTTGATACAGTGTGCAGCATATGGTCTGAGCACTGACAGGCTGACCCTCCACCCCTTCAACCTCTGCAGCAATGCTGGCAGCACTCATATGTCTATTTCCCAACGACAACTTCTGGCTATGACGCTGAGCCTGTGCACTCAGCTTCTTTGGTCGACCATGGCGAGGCCTGTTCTGTTTCAGGGTCTTGGCAATCCCCTTATAGCCTAGGCCATCTTTATGTAGAGTAATAATTCTTTTTTTCAGATCCTCAGAGAGTTCTTTGCCATGAGGTGCCATGTTAAATTTCCAGTGATCAGTATGAGAGAGTGAGAGCAATAACAGCCAAATTTAACACACCTGCTCCCCATTCACACCTGAGACCTTGTAACACTAACAAGACACATGACCCCAGAGAGAGAAAATGACTAACTGGGCCCAATTTGGACATCTTGACTTAAGGGTGTACTCACTTTTGTTGCCAGCAGTTTAGACATTAATGGCTGTGTGTTAAGTTATTTTGAGGGGACAGCAAATTTACACTGTTATACAAACTGTACACTCCCTACTTTACATTGTAGCAATGTGTCATTTCTTCAGTGTTGTCACATGAAAAGATAGAATAAAATATTTACAAAAATGTGAGGGGTGTACTCACTTTTGTGAGATACTCTATATGTATATGTTCATATCATATACTGTATACCTTGTATTTTAGCCATTCCCTAATTGAATTATAACAATTGAATTATTCTTGGAGTCATTCAGCCCAAAAGAGGATCGGTGTTCGATTGCAGAGCAATGCAATTGCAGGGGACAGTGCAGGAATAGGGCCATTTTTTCAGGAGGAGCTGCTATTTTATTTTTACATATATTGAGAAATTACTTTTTAATATTTTTGTTTAAGCTGCACTTGTACATTAAGTCTTTTTCTGTATCCAATATTTCTGGCCAATTTGCACATGTATTAATGCACTGAAAATTGACAACTACATTCAAATACATATTGTACTATAGGGTACATGAAAAATGGATTCACTAAGCCAACATCTACAATAAAATAGTAATTTATCCATGGATATCTAAAACACTTATTCCTGAGAGGGAAAAAACCTCTTTTTTGTAATTTACTCACCAGTGTCCAGTAGGTTAATTTTAATGAAAAATTTGGATTTATTTCTTGTAAATGCTAATTTTAAGAAGGATAATGTTAGAGCGCTTCTAAAGAAATCAATACTTTATTATACAATAATTGCATCTGCAAGTTTAATGCTCTTCAAATGGCTCAGGAAGAATAAATGAGGTTGCTAGGTTAGACCATGCAAGTTGGACAGTGTGACCTAAAAAGTGATCATGAATGTCAGGTCTTCTTGACTATGCCTGACAAAATTGTCTTTTGTTAAAATTAGCTACCTTTATCATGCAGTATTTTTTAACATATAATTGTTCAGTGTACCAGCAAGCTACGTTACTCATACTTGTCAGTATAAACATTGGCAAGAAGCTTCTCCTTATCTTTGATGGAAAATTATGGAAAGAGCTATAACACTTTCTGAAATGTCACCGATGGATCATATATACTTGATTAAATATTTACATACTTTCCATTTATATCCATCCACATTTCTAAATGCATATATTTAGGCAGTGCTTGATTTCATTATCATGTGGGCAGACTTAACGACATGATTTCAACATTTATCTGGCATTACAGAGAGACAATGAGGTTAATTTATTAAAACTGGAGAGTGCAAAATCTGCTGCAGCTGTGCATTGTAGCCAATCAGCTTCTAACTTCAGCCTCCTCAATTAAGCTTTGACAAAAAAAACTGGAAGCTGATTGGTTTCCATGCAGAACTGCACCAGATTTTTCACTCTCCAGTTTTAGTAAATCAACCCCAATGGGAATTAAAAACTACAGAAGCAGAAACCATTTATATTGTAAAGCCAATGTTCACTGAGACATTAAAGACATTGAAGCTATGTTCACTTCAATTGTTCAATCAGCTGCAAGAAAACAAAATAATGTTTTTATCTTTGCTCTAGCATATTATTTGGTATCCAAAGTGAATGCAGCTTCATGTTATTTTGCAAAATTTAGAGAACATTCACTTTGCAAAGTGAACAGTCTATACACCGTTATTAGATCAACACCTGTGTATGAACAAATCACTGATGGCAGCCAAAAATACATTTAAAAAGTAGCTAGATTTAGAAGGAAAAACAGGGTATCATTTTAAAAGAGGAGACTCTATTGTATGGCTGGTTTATTACAGTGTAGTTTTATTTGTTTTATTTGGTGCTAATATCTGTTATTGGCAATTTTGTTGTGTCTTTGTGTCTTGTTCTGTTCAGTGTTGTGATCTTGTGCTGTCTTTGTTGAGTGTGACATGTATTGCAATAATTTCCCTTTGAGATTAATAAAGTATTCTGATTTTCAGAATGGGAGTAATATACAGCATGCTTCTAATACTAAGTGTTATAAAATCAAACTTTAAAGACAAGGCAATGTGAAACTGCATGATTCAGAAACGTACAAAGTGTATGACTTTTGTAATGGTAATCCTCAACATCTGGGACATCATATTTAAACAGACTATAGCTATAATGTCGAAAATACTGTCAAAAATATTACAAACACTATGGTTGTTCTGTCTTGGAAGGTTGTTAATCACAACACATTCTCTCTATATAACAAAAGAAAAGAAACCAGAGAAAAGGTCATTAATGTATTCACACCATTGAACATTGTACCTTTCAGCACTCACCCATGTGTATCCTCATTTTACATTTCACAACTTAAAATAAGTATTTTGCAAACATGTACCTTGTCCCTAAAATATATCCCTGTCATTGTTTCATGAATAATAAAGATATGTATATGTTTCAGATGCAAGCAATGTGATGCCTTTTTTTAAGCCAATAGTCCATGCAATTTCAAACATTTGTTATCAGCAATCACACAAGAAGGAGTGATAGTATATTTAAAGAGGTTTGGCACAGTCAGCCCAAAATAAGAAATGAGCTGTGCAAATCTTACTAAATTATCTCTAGAGACTTCATGACCAAAAGCTCAACTTTTGTCTACAAACAGTAAATCTCTCATTAAAACCATAGCAATTAGGGTGAGCTACGAGTCCAGAATAAAAGCAGTGCAGAGATGCTGTCTATATCCAGCTAGCCCCTCAGATTTATGTCTAAGAGATGAGTGAGAGTATCCCAGAAGAAATAAATTAGGACTACATATCTAAATGAATCTAAAAGTGATTTAAAATGCCAGCTAATGTTTCCAGGTAAAAACAGAAAAAAAAAAATAGCGATGAGCTATATTAACTGTGCTGTATTAATTATGTCTGCCTTCAATTAATGCTTCTTACTAGAACACATTCAACTTGTTTTAAATTATGAGCATCAACAAGAATCAACGGTTCTCTGCTGGTGCTTTAAAGATGTTTGTGAATGCAAATTTGTGGAAGAGAAATAGATATACAGACTGGAAAAGGAACAGCAGACGGATTCACATCTGCGAATCTAAAAATGGTTTCTAGCTGACTGACTCTCTGCCTACAGAACATTTTGTCCATGGTTTTGTTAATATTGTGTTAATATTAGTATTACACATTTGCTGGCATTACAGAATTAACTCTTAAATTCCTTAATATACAGTATCTCACAAAAGTGAGCACATCCCTCGTATTTTTGTAAATATTTTATCATATCTTTTCATGTGACAACATTGAAGAAATGACTACAATGTAAAATAGTGAGTATACAGCTTGTATAACAGTGTAAATAAGCTGTCCCCTCAAAATAACTCAACACATTAATGTCTAAATCGCTGGCAACAAAAGTGAGTACACCCCTAAGTGATAATGTCCAAATTGGGCCCAATTAGCCATTTTTCCTCCCCGGTGTCATGTGACTCATTAGTGTTAGAAGGTTTAGGTTTGAATGGGGAGTAGGTGTGTTAAATTTGGTGTTATCGCTCTCACTCTCTCACAGTGCTCACTGGAAATTCAACATGGCACCTCATGGCAAAGAACTATCTGAGGATCTGAAAAAAAGAATTGCTGCTCTACATAAAGATGGCCTAGGCTATAAGAAGATTGCCAAGACCCTGAACTGCAGCGCGGTGGCCAACACCATACAGCGGTTTAACAGGACAGGTTCCACTCAGAACAGGCCTCGCCATGGTCGACCAAAGAAGTTGAGTGCACGTGCTCAGCATCATATCCAGAGGTTGTCTTTAGGAAATAGATGTATGAGTGCTGCCAGCATTGCTGCAGAGGTTGAAGGGGTGGGGGTTCAGCCTGTCTGTGCTCAGACCATATGCCACACACTGCATCAAATTGGTCTGCAAGGCTGTCATCCCAGAAGGAAGCCTCTTCTAAAGATGATACACAAGAAAGCCCACAAACAGTTTGCGGAAGACAAGCAGACTAAGGACATGGATTACTGGAACCATGTCCTGTGGTCTGATGAGACCAAGATAAACTTATTTGGTTCAGATGGTGTCAAATGTGTGTGCTGGCAACCAGATGAGAAGTACAAAGACAAGTGTGTTTTGCCTACATACAAGCATGGTGGTGGGAGTGTCATGGTCTTGGGCTGAATGAGTGCTGCCAGCACTGGGGAGCTACAGTTCATTGAGGGAACCATGAATGCCAACATGTACTGTGACATACTGAAGCAGAGCATGATCCCCTCCCTTCGGAGCGCAGTATTCCAACATGATAATGACCCCAAACACACCCCCAAGACAACCACTGCCTTGCTAAAGAAGCTGAGGGTAAAGGTGATGAACTGGCCAAGCATGTCACCAGACCTAAACCCTATTGAGCATCTGTGGGGCATCCTCAAATGGAAGGTGGAGAAGTGCAAGGTCTCTAACATCCACCAGCTCCGTGATGTCGTCATGGAGGAGTGGGTGAGGACTCCAGTGGCAACCTGTGAAGCTCTGGTGAACTCCATAACCAAGAGGGTTAAGGCGTTAAAACGGTGCTGAAAAATAATGGTGACCACACAAAATATTGACACTTTTGGGCCCAATTTGGACATTTTCATTCAGGGGTGTACTCACTTTTGTTGCCAGCGGTTTAGACATTAATGGTTGTGTGTTAAGGTTATGTTGAGAGGTCATCAAATTTACACTGTGTGACGTTATGCGAGGCACCACAATGGACTGGCGATACTTGTCGCCTCGAATGCAATCATTTTGAGGCGACTAATGGGAGTCCGATCCAGCCACTGTGGCAGAGCTAGTTCCGGGCTGGACTTTCTGGTCCACTCAAACCCCTCTCCACCTGCATTCAATGATCAGGAAGAGATCTCACCTGAGCTTGATCCTGAATCACAGTGGGAGAAAACTGAGAGAGCTCTGTGTGCTAATTTGGACTCTAAGAACAAGGTTTCCAATGTGCTTATGTTTTGTGGGTGTCGGGGACAGCCCCACACTGTATAGAAGGAATCTTTTTGTTTATTGTAGTGCCAGACGGTGAGGTTTTGTTTTCTCTTTCTGTTTATGTTTTCATCTTGCAAACCTGTAAAAATAAACCTGGCAAGCCGCCAGACTTTAAAGAAACTGACATCCATGCTGAATCTTTTCACAACTGTTATACAAGCTGTACACTCAGTACTTTACATTGTAGCAAAGTGCCATTTCTTCAGTGTTGTCACATGAAAAGATATAATAAAATATTTACAAAAATGTGAGGGGTGTATTCACTTTTGTGAGATACTGTACATGCGATTTATAGTTATTTTCATTACACTGTTTTACTTAAAGTAATTTTTCTACAGCAAAAATGTAATTGCTGACATATATAACTACAGTAACCTAGTAATAATATTATTGTGAAAACAAAATTGCTCAAATATATCTCATTAGATATTGCTGCTGCCTTTCCTTGTAATTAGACCTTTGGCATTGTAAATTTCATCAGCAATACAAGTGATGTGGCAAACCTACAGTGTATTAGTACCATGGCACTGTTACTTTTTTTCAAGAACTGTTGCTGATGCTGTTACTAGATATTTTACCCATAATCCTCTGATCTTTTCCCCGAACTCTAATGTCCCAATATATACAGTATATTCCAAAATGACAATATGCACAATGTAGTAGCTTGGGTCTATGGTCTGTTTCTAATCAAAATATTTAATACGACTTGTGGATATGGTTAATAAAGAGTTGTTGGATACCAAAGTGGCTTAGTGGTTGGGACGTCCACCTTGTAGCATTGTGGTCCCTGGTTCATATCTCAGTCATGGCACTGCATGGAGTTTGCTTGCTTTCCTGGTTTTTTTCCAGACACTCCGCATTTCTCACAAATTCTAAAATCATGCTGGTAGAATAATTGGCTACATTCCAACATTCCAAATTGGTATGTATAGATGGGAGGCCAGAGAATCTCCTGCTGATTGGCTAAGAGAAACTCAACGTGTTACTGAATATATGCTATGGGGAAGATTTACTAAAACTGGTGCACACTGAATCAGGGGGAAGCTCTGCATAGTAACCAATCAGCTTCCAAGTTTTTTTGTCAAAGCTTAACAGAACAAGCTGAAGGTAGAAGCTGATTGGCTCCCATGCAGAGCTGCACCAGATTTTGCACTCTCCAGTTTTAGTAAATCAACCCCTATGCTTCAACCTCCCCATACCCAATCAATTCAACTTCCTATGACCTTTTTTAGGATGCCAAAAGGATCCATATACTTATATAAAAGCAAACAGAGACAGTCAGGCTGCCCAGTTCTACTTTTCAGCCTTCCGATTCCTTGAACAGTATGATCAGACTGTGTCAACGTTTTATTTGCATTGTGTTACCTGACTCTGTTGTGTAGTGTCTGCATGTTCATAATTTAAGCCAATCTGTTCAAAATGAAAAAAGAGGGCAAGAACAGCTTCAAGTTCTTCAGTGTCTCCTTCTCTTTCTGATCCAGCAACAGTAACTTCATCTGGGATCATTACCAGTGCTGGCACTAATAATGACACTAATAATCCAACCAGTTCATCCTCCGCTTCAATTGTGGACTGCCTTGGTTACTTTTGAAATCATTGTTCCTGAGCCCAGGACTGTGCAATCTATCCATCCCAGTGGGATTTCTCCCTAAATGTGCAGCCAGACCTCCATCTTTGGGGTCTTACCTGGCGGCAAGCAGCTTGTGAGAGGTGTGCGCCCCTGGGTGTGAAGTTGTGTATATACACACAGCATCTTTGGATTAAAGCATGACGCATATGGACAGTTTTGCACTGAACATATATTGATGGACTGTTCTGCATTGTGCTCTTTTTTATATGAACTGTCTTTGGATGGTTATGAAACTATTTATCTTGCACGAATTCTGCTTATTTAAACACTTTATTTGTTTTCATTTGATTGATGCACTAGCACTTTTTTTGGATAGTGTAACACATTTTTATGTTTATTATGTTTAGATGGACGTCTATAGGGACCTTAGACTATATTTTTTTTGAGGGCAGGAACTGATACAAATGTACTGTATGTAAAGTACCGCTGCGTAAATTGTTGGTGTTATTTAAATACCTCTATTAATAAATATGAGGGGAGGCCAAAAAGTTCTTACCCTCACCATGATTTAAATGTGCTAGGGATTTGAAATTTTGCAGGTTTATGGGTGGATATCTTATGCATAATATGCATGCCAACTTTTGTTTTTGTAGGTCATGGTGAATTATAGTTAGAGCCAAGACAAATTAAGTAGGTGTCATGCCGGACAAAGTTGAATACCGTGATTATGTTCCTCCATCTTCAAGGGACATCTGCCCAAATAATAATTTGTTAACTGGTAATTAAACATAGAGAATGCTGTAGGTTGGTTGCTGCTGTGTAGGGGCAGCGTAATGTGGTGAGGTGAGCTGCAATGCATAAAAATGCAGCATGCCTTCACTTTTATGCAGTGTGCTGCACACACCTCACCACAGCTTTGTTGTGGGAACAGGACACAATTGCTTTTTATGATCCCTAGCACTGAGCCTGCATTGATTTGTGCTTACAATTGGATGATGGTGTGAACATGCATGGATACATTTTACAGTGGGATTATTAAAAATTGTCTTGAGTATATATTCTACTCTGAACTACAATACATAAAGCAGAGATTTGTGGCTAGCAAGAAGATTTACTGTGGGTAAAGCCAAATAAAAAAAAATCTTTGGATGCTTTACAGTACTGTACCTCAATAAAAAAAAACCTGTATAGCTTATTAAATCGGTAGTAAACTCTTCTTTTTGACCTGGACCTACAGGTAAGCCTATAATAAGGTACAGTGAATATCTCCTAAACTTTAGGGGATATTCACACTGCATGCAGCCAGTGATGTCACTGGCGCATGCACTCTGAAGGGATGACGTTTCCGTGCCATCCCTTCAGAGTTCCATGCCACAGTCTGTGACAGCCCGAGCATGCGAACCCAGAAGAAAGACCGGGTGAAGATGGAAGCCCTGTCAGCAGTGACAGTGGGCCGCTGGAGGGCTTTGTGCTAAGGTAAATGTTTCATAATGTGCTAGTATGCAATGCACACTAGCACACTATTCCTGTACCTTGCAGGGGATTTAAAAAGTGTGTGCTTTAAAACATAACAATAAATGGAAAAAGACCAGGAATAAATCTGTTGGCCAAAAACGGCTATTGGGTCAGAGAGGCAAAGAAAGTTACAGTGCAAAACATAATAAATTGACAACACATGCAAAACCCATTAAATAAATTAGACACCCCCATGCCTAAAAAGGCATTTTTCACGTAGTTTTAGAAGTGACACGTGGTTTTTCTTAAAGCAAAAAGAGGTTCACTTTGATCAGCAGTTTGAAATTGGCCAATAATTCTCTTATGCTGTCCTTGTTCTCACTGATGCAAAACTGTCCTGCCAATGGCCAATTTAAAAAAAACTCTCATTAGGAATTACGTGACCACATATGATAAAACAGTGTAAAATTGGACAAAACAGGATTTTTTTTAAGAATAATGTTTTATTGTATTAAAAATTAAGTACAGTAGTAAAAAAAATTAGAAGCAGAGGTTTGCAAGTCAATAACCCATTGGCATCAGACCATCACATTCATTTAGCATACGTAAGAGTAAGCAAGGGAGAGAAAATACCTTAGCTTAGTCACATGACAGATTACCCACACATAAAGGAAGAAATTAGATCTTGACGTAAGTAATTTGAAAAGGTAACTTACACTTGACTTCAGTTTGCGATGGAAATCCTCTCAAGGGTCTTATAGTGTGTGAAACATTAGGAAAAAATTTCAGTCAGTGCATGAAGATTAGGAGTGTTTATACTGACCCGCTTTTCTGGGTCCGACACAGATCAGATAGGAGAGATAATGGCCAAGAAAATTAGTATGTTAGAGGAGCAAAGTAAAGCTATCTGAGGAACAAAAGAGAAGAGGTGGGGTAGGAGAGAGACTGAGTGTTCAGAAGGGTTGAGACACCGTGAAATCAATATGACTAATACCTACAGTATATCTCTAAGAAGATGGATTTGAATTGGGGAGAGTCTGAAAAGGCTGTCCAGGCAGGTCATCTAGTTATATAGGAGTGTTAAGGATGGTACTGTGCCATCAGTGCTTCCAAATCCTGTATGTGTGGGTAGGTCTCACAGAGTCAAGGAATTTGCCTCCTAGAGGGCAGATCAGAGACCAAAAGCCATTTTAGTTCATTCTTCACACTTTGGTTCCCCCCCTGCAACCAACAGACACTGCCAGCAATTCTTCTACTTTTTGCATATGATTAACTGGCACAGAGCACAGCCCATGCCTAGCCAGTCCTCGTGTATCTCTCCAAACCCTTGAATTCTATAGTAATTTGTGCACTGAACTCATGTCATTTTTTAAACATTGTAGGAAGCCACCACTTTAACCACGTTGCACAGCCTTGCCTTGACTACCCAGGCCTGGTCCCTAGGTGGACCCTGTGCAACAGAAACATAGAAACATAGCTATCCGCCAGTCATGGGGAACTTCTCCTGTATAGAAACATAGAAAAGTGACGGCAGAAAAAGACTGAGTAGTCCATCGAGTCTACCCCTTTTTATTTAGTTATTTATTTTTAATTTTTTTTTTTTTTTTTTTACATTAACCTTGTTGCCTGACTATAGATTTATGTTTATCCCAAGCATGTTTGAAGCCATTTACTGTTGACTGTCTCACTTACTGTACTCAAGTCACGTGTTTAATGATATCTTAAGTTC
>BLSH010276657.1:27479-46084 GCA_018402905.1 Glandirana rugosa | reverse complement strand
TAGGTTGAATAGAACAGGACCCAGTACAGAGCCTTGTGGTACCCCACTAGTGACTGGTCTCTGTTCTGAGTGAACCCCATTTACAACCACACTCTGCGATCTATCCTTTAACCAACTGCATATCCACTGAACCACCCAAGGGTTAAGTCCCAGCTTGTACAACTTTTGTATCAGATCATTATGTGCAACTGTATCAAATGCCTTGCTGAAATCAAGATACGCTATGTCCACAGCACCACCCTGGTCCAAAACACTGGTAATATAGTCAAAGAATTCAATCAGCCAAACCCATTATGAGTATTCAGCCATGAGGTGAGGAACAAAGAGCCCACCTGGCCTCCCTCCCCAACAGGGTCACTGTCACCGCCATTGTCACCCTCTTCCACCTCAGACTGGTCCCCATACCCAACAGTTATCCCAACCTAGATGGTTAAAGTGTAAATATCTGTAGATGTACTTCTTTTAGAGAATTATCCTTGTACAGCTGTCCTGTCACAGCACAAGACTGCTCAACCCAGAGGATTGCATGGATTGACTCCCAATTGACTCCCAATGTGAGCTCCTATGGATACACTAAGGTTAAAACGTTTGTAAACCCATTTAAGTAAGTCTATGCCAGCCCCTCTATTAGAGCCTGGCATAGCACACTGTGTTAGTCTTTTATAAAAACTCTTTAGAGCTGTCTTCAGGCCAGTCACATGACTTGTGGCCACTGTATACCTCCAATACATGGATACTGCAGGAGGGACTGAGATCTCCCTCTGACGTCAGCTGGGGAGATCACATGGCCACTCAGCCCCTCCTGCAGCAGTCCTGTAAACCAGCTGAGAGTCATGTGACCAGCCTTAAGATCGCTCTATACACAAATTTACAAGCCTCGTTTTTATAAAAGAATGATGCAGTGTGGTGTGCCAGGCTCTAATAGTGGGACTGGCAGTGATCATTGCAACTTTTTAAATTTACTAACAGTGGCAGGGGCGGTGGCAGCAGCGGTGGCAGCAGCGGTGGCAGCGGCGGTGGCAGCGGCGGTGGCGGCAGTGACGGTGGCAGTAGTGGAGGGGTTCGGCCGGGAACAGAGACACAGACACAACTGGCAGAGAGGAGGGGTTGAGGGGGAGAGATGAGAGCTGAGAGCAGGACTGCGGATAACACAGGGACGTCTCAGACAACGGTGGTCAGGGCTCAGAAGCTCTGATTATCTTGGTCAGAGCAGAGAGGGGATACAGGAAGTGGTAGGTTCAGGCAGGTTTTTAAAGATTACATAACACAAGCACTGTGCTGTTTAATTTGTTTTAAGGGACCAATATATCAATTTTTTTTGGGGTTAACAAACACTTTAAACTTAGATTATGAAGACACTTCTATTAGTAAATGACAACTGCTTGTGAAAATAAAGTTCAATTTTTACTGTAAGTTTAGGTTCTTTATGTAAAATTCACATTATCCTTCAATAACAAAAACACTGAATTTCAGAAGGTTTGCAACAAACCTCTGGCAGTACATTGGTTATGCATTACATTAGTTAACTGCATTTGGTGCTACATAGAATAGCATAGGTGGAATAAAGAGAATCATTCCTGCCCATAACTGAATTTGAAGACTGTCTATAGCCACAAGTCCTAGGGAAAAGCTCATAGTGTCTTGTCCCTGAAACCAGGCCTTTTGAATGGATCTTCACAAAGAATAGAATTCACATCCCAAAAGCTCTTCCCAGCAGCACTTCCTACACCAAACTCAGAGAGAGCACTAACTCCAACTCTCCTCTCCTAAGAATTATCTTCCCTTTACATAAAGTCACAGTAACCAGCCTCCCACACACAAGGCAGGTCATGACTCAGCAAAACTAGGCACTAGCCAGAGAATCAAAGTTACAGTGCAAAACATAAATTGACAACACATGCAAAACCCATTAAATAAATTAGGCACCAGCATACATGTGTGTGAGAGTTCAGTAAACCACTTGCAATCTCAAAGGGTGATTACTGATCCCTAGAGATTACATTTCTAGTGGCAATTAAAAAGAAAGGTGAAGTAGACCCTTCCTTACAAATAAAATAGTAATTGGTAACATGGAGAGTAAGGCTATGGTTGGAAATATGGCTGTATGAGACTGCATGACTGAGTTGAAAATTTTAAAGATGCCAGACCAAAAGTAGTGTAATAAAGGGCATAGCCACCATATATGTAGCATGGAGCCCAGTGATCCCCTGCACCCACAACTCAAGTGGAAGATGGAAGGGAAAATGTGAGTAGAGCAACAGGACACTGGTACCAGCATATGAGTATTTTGTAGTCCTTCTCTTGTATTGCCTTTGAGACACATGATTTATGGAGATCCTCATTTGAGAATGGTATATTCAGATCTCTCTCCTACACTGTGATGTAGTATGGGGTCTTTGTATAAGAGTGGATCATTAATATGCTATAGATCTGGGATCTGAGATGTGTGGGTGCCCCCTTCTGTAGGCAAACAACAGGTTATTTTAATGATGCAGAATTCCCTGAAATGTAATAGAGGAAAAGAGAAAAGGCTGGAGTTTTACTACAAGAAGCAGAGATCACAGATGATACAGCAGTGAAAACTAGCCAGCAGTAGGACAATTTTAAATAGAAAGGTTGGGCCCACATTTACTAGAGCATAGGCAGATTCCTTACTATAACAGATAAGATTTAGCAGAGGATACAACAGTGGAAAATTAGTCAGCAGCAGGACATTTTTTATCAGGAACAATAGGCCTGGTTAGTGTATGCTTACGTTTTATTTTATCTATGGGGATTGGGGGTTGTGGTGAATGTACATTATATAATGTTAGGTGTACCCTGTTCACATATTTATTTTTCTTTGAAAAGATGCAGCAGTGTGCTGTGGAAAAAATGCTTTCAAGAACAAATGGTCAGTAGGTGAATGCTGATCCTTAGGTACTGTTCACACTGCAGAGAACTCTACTACAAATTTAAGTTGTTGCAATGGATTAAATTCGCAAGTCATCTCCAATAACATAGTGTTATATCAGGGCAGTTCACATAGATGCGTTGTGAATCTAATCCGTGAAAAAAAGGGTCCTGTGCGAGTTTGATCCGTGTGTGATGCTGTGCATTGCGAATTCAGCTCCATAGACTACAATAGAACATGGATTGAAAACGCAATCTCTCATTCACATCACTGCGGTAGCTGTCTTATCCAGCTCCTCCTCTCCTCCTCTTCACGCCCCCCCCCTTCCCCTCACTGATTCACTTACTGTTCCTTGCCCATGTGAGATGTTGTGTAGTGGCTAGTGAGGACAGCTTACTAGACAAAAAGGTCTGGCAGACGCAGAAAGACAGGGGTTGAAAACGAGGACCTTATTAGATTGATGCGACAGAGGCAGTACCTCTGGGACAGCTGGGACCCACAGCACAAGGATTCTGTAAAAAAGAAAAGAGGATGGCAAGAAATATTCCTTACCCTGTTTCCTGAGTGGGACAGCTTAACACCCACGCTAAAGGAAGATCTACGTAAGTATAACAGCAAAACAAGCAGACGTTAGGGTCAGCTAGCCCTAATACTAACCCAGCTAACCCTAAACCAGGTAACCCTAACCCAGCTAACCCTAACCCAGGTAACCCTAACCCAGCTAACCCTAACCCAGCTAACCCTAACTCAGGTAACCCTTACCCAGCTAACCCTAACACAGCCAACCCTAAACCTAACCCAGCTAACCCTAACCCAGCTAACTCTAACCCAGGTAACCTTAACCCAGCTGGCCCTAACCCAGGTAACCCTAACCCAGCTAACCCAGCTATCCCTAAACCTAACCCAGCTAACCCTAACCCAGGTAACCCTAATCCAGCTAGCCCTAACCCAGCTAACCTTAACCCAGCTAACCCTAACTCAGGTAACCCTAACTCAGGTGACCCTAACCCAGCTAACCCTAACCCAGCTAACCCTAGCCCAGGTAACCCTAACCCAGGTAACCCTAACCCAGACAACCCTAGCCCTAACCCAGATAACACTAACTCAGGTAACACTAACCCAGCTAACCCTAACTCAGGTAACCCTAACCCAGCTAACCTTAACCCTAACCCAGCTAACCCTAACCCAGGTAACCCTAACCCAGTTAACCCTAACCCAGGTAACCCTAACCCAGGTAACCCTAACCCAGCTAACTCTAACCCAGCTAACCCTAACCCAAGTAACCCTAACCCAGCTAACCCTAACCCAGGTAACCCAAACCCTAACCCAGCTAACCTTAACCCAGGTAGCCCTAACCCAGCTAACTCTAACCCAGCTAACCCTAACTCAGCTAACCCTATGGTTTTGGTATACTAATATCTATATCTACACAAATACACACAACCTGCAAAATAATGACAAGATGACACCCATGTGAACATTAGCAAAAAAAGTATTTTATTTTAAGCAAGGAAAATAGACAGCTTGCATTATTTTCAGCAGTGCTGTAAAGTTTTAATTCAATTGCATCTAGCTGCCAGGAAACCTGTGCATTTTCTGACATAAAGTACTCAGTGAAATCCTGGTGAACATTTTCCCCAATGTAGTTTCCACGGGTTCGGATCCATGTTGGATTCTCAAGGTCATGCATCAAGGAATCCTCAATATGTACCCATCTTGATCACGAACAATATTGGGTAGTGCACATGCTGCTTGCACTGCACCAATAGCATGTTCTGTAGTCAGGCAAATAGGTGAGTGGAGGAAATGCCACTTATTGGCAAGTATGCCAAAAGCACATTCCACTACACATCTTTCCCTTGACAGTCGGTAATTAAATACCCACTTTTCAATGGTAAGCCCTCTATTAGCATATGGCCATAGAAGGTGCTCTGAAATAGGGAATGCCTCATCCCCAACAAAAACAAGAGAGAAGATGCTAGAGCCAGAGCTACTTCCATCTGAACCTATATCCTCATAGGTAAAAGAGTAATTGGCATCATCCACCACCATAAGAACAAAAGAAAAATATTTTTTGTAATTAAAGTATTTTGAGCCACTACCAACTGGGCTGATTATTCTTATGTGCTTTCCATTTACTACACCAAGACAATTTGGGAAATTACACCGCTGCCAAAAAACTTGGGCAATTTTGGTCCAGTCTTTTTAAGTTGGCTTCTTCATCACTAAATCCTTTAAAACTTACCTAATAACTCCACAGGTTTTGTGCACAATACAACTCACTGTTGATTCACCCAACTTGAACTTGTATTTTAGACTGGCAAATGTATTGCCGGTAGCTAGGCACCTGAAAAGAAAGAGAAGGATGATTAATACTGTACTTTTTTATTTTCAGTTTTTGCTCTGCAAACGAGGTGGAATAGTCTCTGAGATACCTATACGAAATATCTGAGGAATCTGAGGGAAGCCAAGAGTGGGTCAGCAGGGAAGAAAAAAAAACAAATGCTTATGCTGGCTATCTCTATTTTCTCAAAATTGTTCTGGAAATGAGAAGGTAACCTATTATTCAATCCTTCTTTCCTTCTTAAACTCCCTTGTTCCCTATACCTCCTCAACCTCCCTCATTTGCATTTTACTAGCATGTATGCGACATATGTATTACCATCTAATGATAAAACTAGTAACATGAACAATTTCTTATTACAGCACAGAAGCAAGCTGCGAGGAGGAGGATGAGGAGGAAGACGTGCCTGCTCCAGGGCCACCTGTTCAATCACCTGATGAAGCAGAGAACACAGTGGGTAGCAGTCCTTTAGAACAGTCCGCAATGGAGCAGCCTTGTTTTGAGTCTATGGAGACAGCAGCTTCACAGGCACCCATACCGTAACAGATGACAGGCCAAACAGAGGTTAATAATACACCTATTAATACTCCTGTCCATGAACGTCCTAGGTCTAATAGCCGAGCAAGGAATAGTAGGAAAACTCCGGAAGTAGACGATGATGGGACAAAACAGTTACTTAGTATTGTCTCTCGAATATCTAAACAAATGGAGGCACAAAGCTGCTCGCATACTTTGTTCGCTATTAGCTTAGTACCTCTTCTGAAAGACGTCAATGAGGAACGGTACTTTAGGATGTGAATAGCTGTGCAGAAGTGTATCCACTCCTTCTGCCTGCCGAGCAATCCTATATATGACCAACAAATAACCCCCCTTCCTCCTCCACCCCAATGCGCACCAAACCCTTACCCTTTCAGCTTTAATGATGCTACAAGTGTGTACGATAAGCCTGCATCGAGAATCCCACATCCCATTCCCTCTCCAATTCCCTCTGTTATTGTCCCGGTACCTACTGTGATTTCCACCCCTCTCATGCCTGTTCAAATGCCAACTCCAGTGGCCCCCACCAATTATAAATTATCACAAACAAAAAGACCACCCAACCAGTACTTCCCTGAGCCTTCCACATCAAGACAAAATCCCTCAAGTAACCGAGTCTACTCCCCAGTCTCTACATCCTTCTCTTCAATCAGCTATGAAAGTTCTTCAATGGCTCATCTCTATCATAAGAATCCACCAGTTGCCCCAACTATGTCCCCAGTCCCATCCATTCCAGTGCCCTCCAATAATTCAGAAGTTGCCATCAACAAGCATTTTTCTATGCCAATGTCACAGATGGCCTCTAGAAATTCTCCACTGGCCTCTAATGTGCCTGTTTTGCACCCTCCATTTGGCCAGCACACCAGACAACCCATGTTGCAATATTCAAAGATCTCAGGGCCAAGATCTAATGTGGATGGCACAAACCAATTACATGAGCAAAGTATGGGAGAAGATGATGGTTCCCCAACCTTTTACAATCTTTAAAAGTTTACATTGTTCTTTTATTAGGCCTATGGCAAAGTATGTTGTAAATGTTTATAGATATTGAGCATAGTTATTTAATGCCTGTGGCAGGTTATGTTATTCTTGTTATAATTTTATATTTCAGTTCTTGTATGCCTGTGGCATAGTTCTTGTGGCTATTCTCAGTTCGGAGAATGTGTGAGACTACATTTGAAGAATGTATTTTTCTAAAAAAAAACATTTTAAAATAAAAAAACCATATTTTGAAGTGCATTTTTTTTTTGAGTGGGCATGGGTACTATGGTCAAAATATGTAAAATGGTATCATTTTATTAAAATTTTACCTTAAGGTGACTAATAATTGCTCAACTGGCTCCACACTCTTCCTGAAGTTGGTATTCTGATGCTGCCAATTGCTGCAAATCAGTCAAAATAATTAGTCGAAATTGAAAATAATGCACAGATAAGAGGTAATATTATATAGTTAGGAATAGAGGAATCATGTTATGATCTGGGGTGAAAAGGTGGGAGCTTTTGGATGTGGGGGTAGGGATAGAGCGGTGAGGGATAAAGGGGGTAGGGATAGAGGGGGTATGGATTAAGGGGTGAGGGATAGAAGTGGTAGGGATAGAGGGGTGAGGGGATAGGGACTGAGGAGTGAGGGATAGAGAGGGGTAGGGATAGAGTGGGGTAGGAATAGAGGGGTGAGGGATAGAGGGGGTAGGGATTGAGGAGTGAGGGATAGAGGGGGTAGGGATAGAGGGGTGAGGGATGAGGGGATAGAGACTGAGGGATAGAGGGGGTATGGATAGAGGGGTAAGGCATAGAGAGAGTGGGGATTGAGGGGTGAGGGATAGAGGGGTGAGGGGATAGGTATAGAGGGGTGAGGGATGAGGGGATAGGGACTCAGAGGTGAGGGATAGAGGGAGGTAGGGATAGAGGGGGGTAGGGATTTAGAAAGTAGGGATTGAGGGGTGAGGGGTGGAGGGGGGTAGGGATAGATGCATGAGGGGATAGGGATAGAGGGGTGAGGGATAGAGGGAGTAGGGATTGAAGGTTGAGGGATAGAGGGGAGTAGGGATAGAGGGGTGAGGGACGAGGGGATAGGGACTGAGGGGTGAGGGAAAGAGGGGTGTAGGGATACAGGGGGTTAGGGACAGAGGAAGTAGGGATTGAGGGGTGAGGGACAGAGTGGGGTAGGGATAGAGGGATGAGGGGATAGATGTAGAGGGGTGAGGGATAGAGGGAGTAGGGATTGAGGGGTGAGGGATAGAGGGAGTAGGGATTGATGGGTGAGGGATAGAGGGGGTAGAGATAGAGGGGTGAGGGATGAGTGAATAGGGACTGAGGGGTCAGGGATAGAGGGTGTAGGGATAGGGGGTGAGGGATAGAGGGGGGTAGGGATAGAGGGGTGAGGGATAGAGGGAGTAGGGATTGAGGGGTGAGGGATAGAGGGGGTTGGGATAGAGGGGTGAGGGATAGAGGGGTGAGGGATAGAGGGGTGTTATGGTTAGGTGGGTTTGGGATTGCTGGTATATGGTTAGCTGGGTTAAGGTTAGTTGGTTAGCTGCGTTAGGGCAGTTGGGTTAGAACTTTTGAATAATTACTCACCTCTCCACTGACATACCAGCATAGTTAAAAAATTTCTCTTGATGTGCACGTAAATCATTATACAGGATGGTGAACTGGCCTCTCTGGTCCCTATTTGCAATTACAGGGTGGACCCAGTATCTTCTACTTGTGTGCATCATCCTCCTCTTCCGTGTTTTCATTTTTATCAGGACTGCAGCAGTAGCAGTGGCTACTGCTGCCATAACCAAGGGAAATGAATGCTGATACATGCTGCAAAACACAATAATCAACTCTCCACGCTCCTCTCTACACACTACACATAAACAAGGAAGTAAACAGGAAATTGTACAGCTATTTTGACATCAGCAAACACACTAGGTTCTATTGGCCAGATAAAACATCACAATCCCCTCCCAACTGACAAACTTTTTGCAAGATTTGCAGTAGATTCCCAAGAACACATGTAGAACTGAACTGAAAAAACTTGCATCGCAATCGTATTAAATTTGCAAAAATTTGCACTGCAGCAGTGTGAACCAAGCCTTAAACACCCCAGACCCTATTAATATAACATAAAAATAATCGAAAAAAAAAACGATTTAACCTTAGAGATATAAATATGCTATAAAAATCAATATACCCCCAAAAAAGTGAATACCCCAAATTAATACCACACAAAATGAAAGCCCAATTTTTTCTAAGAGAAGTCTTGTTGCAGAAAAAAGAAGTTTAATCTCAAATAAAGTCCATAAATGAATAGTTCAAAATACCACCCCCTGAAACAAAAGCCTAGTTTCCTATGAATAGGACAGCAGCCAACAGTAACCATGAGTTCTGAAGAAGACAAGGCCCTCTTGTTTGGAGACACTTAAATCACTGCTCAACAGGGATGAGCTCAAAGTTTAGACCGAACTTTGGCTTTTCAGGAATTCATTTGAACACAACGTAGAAACACTAAAGCTACACATAATTGTTTTCTTGCTATCAAAGGTTGCTAAAGGCTGGTACACACGGGACAAATATCGGCTGGTTTAACAGAAGTCTGACATTCAGCCCTTGTGTACAGCAGCCTGTCCAACAGAAGGCAGCCTAACGCCTGGCTTCTGTGGGCATGCTTGTAAAACAACATCCAATCAGCATCTGATCAACGCTTGCAGCCAATGGTTGTGAGCACTGACCAGTGTGCTCTGGCAGGGAATGGGGAGGGGCTGTCCTGTCAGAATACAATAGGTCAGTGGGGAGATTTACTGGCCAGGGATACCAAACCATGTAAGCACGGAAGCGGAGAGAGTGTGACATCATTGACCAAATATGGCCATATGGTTATATTGTTAAAGGTGGTTTAATGTTGCCTTTATAGTGTTGTTGTTTAAAGTTTTTTCCCTCATTGAATTCAATAGGGTTAAAAATGGCAACCAAACTTTTCTTATGTTCTACGAACCCGTCCTTAAACTGCTCAAACTGAACCCATGAACCCATTGAGTGGTGAAGATGTGCATTCGGCACATCTTCACCACTCAATACTCTGACGCACACCTGAGTAGTAGCACTCCCCTTTCCCCCACAAATTGCCCATCACACCCCTTTCTCCACTAACTCTTTGGCCCCCTTTTTTTTCTTGATATCCCTCCCTTTAATTTAACTCCCCCTACCAACCTTTCTCCCCTCTTTGCCCTTAGCTTTGATCCTTTACCCTCTTTCCCATTCAACTAGACTTCCTTATTCTTTCTCTCACAAATCCTCCCCTCCCTACATCCCATCATCATGCCCCACTTCCCTTAACCCAATTTCTTTCCTTACCTGGAAAAATGGTGTTGACAAACTGGTACTTTTTTGCTCTTCTTTGCACCACAGTGAAATGTACCCCACTGTCTCTTATGTTTTGTGTTCTGTAAAAGTAACCATAGGAACTGACTTCAAATGATCACAAAATAATATTAAAGAGAAAAAGGCTTCCAATATTATAGACGCAAAACAAACAAAAAAAGCAGCAAAGGGGTTGGTTGCCTAAGGAGCTAAAAAAATCAGATAGTATGGCGTTATAACTGACCCTAATTTCTCAGTATGTAGTTTAACGCTTTACATATCACTTTATCTATCTTTTCTCTATAGCAGGTTCCAGCATTCTAATATTATAATTTTATAACTGTTCTGCCCCCCCCCCCCAACACACACACACACTTTAATATTACGCCTATCCAAAAGCTCCTTTGTTAGACCTTCTAAACTTGCTGGCTATAATTCAAAGGCCATGCTGTGCATTATGGTTTAAATAAATATTACAAGTAAATATACTCAAAAACTGGACAGGAAAACATCTCAAACCCATGCCTCATAGCCATGGTAGCAAACCATATGAACAAAAACCGGTACAGAAGAAGACCAAAGAGCCGGAATCAGGACACAATTGCCATAAAAATATGAATATTTATTGATATGCATTAAAAAGCCAATTATCAAATAGCAAAAAAAGACCACCACCATTGATATATTCAATTAAAAAAACAACGTTGTCAGTAAAACTAGGGAACTAGCCGGCTGCATCACCCATCCATCACCACACACATTCTGCTGATCGTTCCTGGAGGACCACCCGGTCGGATGGGATGAGCGTTCGGTTCCCCCTTGTATTGGATGCTGGATGTGTATTTTACACATTTATCTTGTGAGTGTTTTTAACCTTTTAACCTTTTTAACCTTTTTCTAAATAAAGTGTACTGGCATATTGCACTTATAAGCGCCTCCTCTCTTCTGTTTCTTCCAGGTTCTGTGAGTTGGGGTTTGCTCACCGTGGATGGCAGCTTCTGGTGTCTTACGTTTCAGTTTGATTCTCCTTTCCTCACCTTTCCCATTTTTTGCCCTATTTTCACTGGTCTGATATGGACTATTATATATGAAGATTACTGCTTATGGACTTTGCATATGGGCTTTGCCTATGGACTTTGCCTATGGACTTTGCATATGGACTTTTAAATTTTAAATTAATATTTATGGGCTTACATATATCCTCTTCATCAGACCACCTCTAGGATTGTATATTTTGGGTGTTGCGCCTCTTACTTGTTTGGACACACATTCTGCTGACACTACACTAGGACAGGCCCGATCATAGGACATAACAACTCCGCGTGCCTAGTAAAATCAATGTACGAGGCAGATTTCGTCTTGTGGGTTGCAAGTGAGAAACAGTCAGCTCTATCCACGTGAGGAGCTAGAATAGTCTAGCAGACCCATGTGATAGGTCAATAAAGGTAGAAAAAATCCCAGGGATCAATGTAGCAGTCCAGATAAACCGTGGTTAGTGTCTGGGATAATAGGTATGACAGTATTGATGGCCATGGATGCTGCACTTCCTCATCCGTTCCCTGGAACAATAGCAAGGATAAGCTAACCAGACCAAAGATGTGCGCTCACCAGTCTTCACTTTGCTGTGTTGGGGTGACTGTCTGTAGTTTGGCATCCAGTAACCGAGACGTCCATGCCGGATGGCTGCGACATCGGGTGCGAGTGGGCCAGAGGTGGGGAGTGGCTGTCCATGTCACATGGGCGTGCAGGCTCCGATCACATGGGGGTGGTGGAGGCGTCCCTAGCAAGCCGGATGATGTAGACACTGAAGCGTTTCGTCCGCCAATCGCGGACTTTCTCAAAGCGAACCAACTCAAACCTAAAATTCATCCAGTGGCATCATTACTTTCTAGACTCAAAACAAATAAGCTGATAAAAAGTACTCACTTCTTTTATTTGCATGCCTGTTTGGGGTCAGTATCTCAAGGTGCCAAAAACTAGCATTTTCAGAAGGAAGTCAGCCCATTATAGCCACTAAATTTCTCCTAATACATATTCCCTTGGAATGTAAACCCACCACTCACCCAGCATAAACTAATGGCACAGTATTAATGTATATATACATGCAAGCCTGGAGATCGGTGGGTGGAGTTGTGATGTCAATAGACTTCCCACCCACCTCTACACTGAGAGCTGGAGGAGAAAAGGGGGGGAGTGCAAAGCTCTGTATGCTCCGTGCAGGAGATAAGGAAATTACCTGTCACTAACACAGCACAGGATGAAACGTCTCCTATTTCTCAGTTAGACGGTCTTTCTCTTACTGAAAAAAAGATAAAGGGATTGCTCAGAGCTGGATTAACTCTTCGTGGCAAGATTGGGCACAGATGACATGACATGTTATACTAGGTAGAATTATTAATTCAATTTTTTTGGGGGGGTTTACATCCACTTTAAGGCAGCCACTTATGAGTGTTCCCAATGCTTGCCCTTTTCCTCTATAGCTTTTTATAAATTATTAAGGCAATCTGCCTCTGCTTTTTTAAATAAGCATTTTCTTTAATTACCCTTTTGCAATCTTATAATAAACATTTATAAGTTATTTTTTAAATCAATATGCATTCAATGAATGATTAAGAACAATTTAAGTGGCCCCAGAACTTACCATATTTCTTTTAAGAATTTAACAAATCAATCAAAACACATTACAATTGAAGTTTACATTGTTTTTTTAGATTTTTTTTAAATAAGTTTAACTGGGTTATTGAAATACTGAACTATTCAAAATACTTTAAAGTTCTTTTGGGACATAGCCAGATTGTTAATATTGTATTACATTTTATAGTTGTCACTTAATCAAGCTATTTAATATTATAGTACATTTTAAACCTGTCACTTAATCACATTTTCTTGACCCTTTTATGTGAATTAAAGATCACTGAAGATAAAAAATGGCACGCTTGAGTTTAAATAGATTCAGTATGTCCAGTTTGACAGTTACTTCTGAGACATTAAAAGAATTCTGTGTGATTAATGTGACCCACACACGTAAAATGGTGTAATGTTCCATTTCTTTGGCCATTAGAGGAAACAGTTTGAGACAGAAAGAGCCAAAAGTTAGCCCACCATTTCTGATGCTAAAACATAAGTCTAAGGACAAAGTATGATTATGCATGTCGAGTATCAAGAGAAAAAATAATAAAATGTCCACATTACAATTAATAGCATTTTATATGTACTGATCCTGGTGATGGTTTCACATACACTAGGACAGGAAACAGAAAAAAAGATATTGTGAACAATTATGAAAACTGGTTATTTTTCTGTTTCAATGGATTTTATTGTTTTAGAAAAGCACCAAGAGTATATTGCTATGACGCATATGTGCAGAAACTCCTATAATGGTTGGGGTAGTACAGCCCAGGGTTTGAGTCATATACCTGCGACTCATAGACAAACGCCAAAACAAAACTCAGGAGGAAAATAGAGAAAGAGGAAAAGGGCGGTGGGGGAGAAGAAAAGAAGGAAACGAGAAATAGCCGAAGCAGTTGAAGTGGACCACGCCTTTGGTCTCTGTGACTGTACTCTTCGCTGTTTCTCATCCTACCTATCCCACCACTCCTTCAGCGTCACTTACAACTCTACATTCTCCTCTCCTCTCCCTTCCTCTGTCGGTGTTCCCCAAGGTTCTGTTCTTGGACCTCTCCTTTTCTCAATCTACACCACCTTCCTGGGTCAGTTGATTGCCTCCCATGGCTTTCAGTATCACCTCTATGCTGATGACACACAAATCTATCTCTCAACCCCCCAGATCTCTCCACCTGTCTCCTCATGCATCACCAACTTAATAACAGACATATCAGCCTGGATGTCACATCACTTCCTCAAACACAACCTATCCAAAACCGAGCTTATGATATTTCCTCCCCCACATGCCATTTCCCCTAATTTCACAGTAAAAATCAATGGCTCAACTATCAACCCGTCACCCCACGCCAAGGTCCTAGGTGTAATCCTGGACTCCGAATTAACCTTTCAGCCCCACATCCAATCGCTATGCAAAATTTGCCGCCTCAACCAATGCCCCTTCCTAACCAATGACACCACATAGCTTCTAATACACTCCCTGGTCATCTCTCGCCTCAACTACTGCAACTCCCTCCTCACTGGCTTACTTGTAAATAGCTTATCCCCACGTCAGTCAACTAAGAACACTGCCGCCAGGCTCATCCACCTTAAAAACCGCTCGGCGTCTGCTACACCCCTGTGTCAATCCCTCCATTGGCTGCCACTCAACCAATGTATTAATTTCAAGATACTAACAATAACTTATAAAGCAATTTACAACCTGGCCCCCAGCTACATAGCTAACCTGGTCTCAAAATACCAACCAAATCGATCTCTTCACTCCTCCTAAGACCTACTGCTCTCTAGCTCCCTTTTAACATCATCCCATGCTCGCCTCCAGGACTTCTCCAGAGCTTCTCCCATCCTCTGGAATGCTATACCCCAATCTGTCCGACTTTTTCCTACTTTGTGTACCTTCAGACGATCCCTGAAAACTCATCTCTTCAGAGAAGACTATCTGGCTCTCACCTAACAACTGTACATTTATCTTCTCCATTAGCACATCCCCCACAGTTACCTCTTGTAATTCTTGACCTTCCCTCTTAGATTGTAAGCTCTAACGAGCAGGGCCCTCTGATTCCTACTGTATTTAAGTGTATTGTATTTGTACTGTCTACCCTCAAGTTGTAAAGCACTGCGTAAACTGTTGAAGCTATATAAATCCTGTATAATAATAATAATAATAATAATAATAATGTCCCCACTGGAATTCCCTCCCGCTGGTTATTTTTTCCATAGAAACCAACTGCAAATTAAACAACTGTACACAAATTACCAGTACATTATCAGTTGAGGAAAGTGGAAAAATAGTGCCAGACCCGTAGGGTTATCTTACTGCTATCTTAAAATGTGGATGTTGGGGCGTGGCTACCGAGCTCCGAGATGGCCGCTTAACATCGGAGCTCTGCCAGCAAGCCGGGATATTCATCACATACCGAGCCTCTGAACAAACCCCAACTCGCATCACGCCCGTCAGTCTCCAGCCAAGGCATCAGCGGTCGTGAGGAAATGGGGAGAAGAAGGAGAGAACCACCGCCTCAGCAACAAAAACTCACGGGATTCTTCCCGAGACAAACAGCGGGCCTCCAGCAAAATGGCGCCGGCGGCGAAAGCACGAGGCGGAACGAACGAGATGCGGCATTCATCACAGAAGCACAGCTGCGTCAGCAAGCCGCTAGTGTAAACCTGCCGCCCAGCCCTCACTCATCGGCTGCCTCAACACCCACCTTCAGAAGCCCAGCGAAGTCCAAACAAAGAACAACTTCCCCGGAGAACGCAACGAACGCGTGTAGGTGTAAAATTCTATCGTCATTCTATTGGGATGCCATGCCAGGGACAACGCAGAATGCATTCCTAGCATTCCCCACCTCAGGGCAACTGGCCACGGACAGTGTTCTGAAGGATATGTTGATGTCCCTCAGAACATCACTACAGCATGAGCTTTTTGGAGCGGTCCAACAGTGTCAATCTGACATACAGGCCCTGGGAAGCAGAGTGGATCAAGTAGAGAGGAGCATGGAGGACTACTCAGCCTCCTATAATACTCTAGTGGATGCATATAATGCACAAAAAGAAGAGATCAATTGGATCAAAGACAAATTATCCAATTTAGAGGATAGATCCAGGAGGAACAATTTAAAACTAAGGGGAGTCCCTGAGTCAGTGCAGGCAAATCAACTACAGCAATATGCCCAAGACTTATTCGCCATCTTGGTTCCATCCCTGACCCCACTAGAAGCCACAGTGGACAGAATCCACAGGGTGCCTAAACCCAACTTCTTACCAGAAGAAACCCCCAGAGATGTAATATTAAGACTGCATTTCTACAGAGCCAAAGAGCTCATACTGACAGCCTCACGGAATCCGGACAACCGTCCGCCCCAATATGCATCTATCCTAATACTCCCGGACCTCTCCAGATACACACTCCAAAACAGACAAAACCTGGCCACAATCACCAAAGCCCTGCGTAATCACTGCATCCAGCACAAATGGAGATACCCAGCCCAACTGGTGATCACCTATAATGGCACCACCACGGTAATCTCCACACTGGATGAGGGCCTAGCCGTGCTTCGTCGCTGGAGCATCATACCAGAAACCCACCCCGCCCCTCCACCAAATCCTGAACCCATTGAACAACAATGGCAAGTGGTAACACGCAAAAAATCTCCAAAAAAGAAAAAAGTCACTCCAGAGGCCTCGACCTAGTTTCAACCGAAGGACCAAACACAAAGTCCCAGCTACAGCTATGACAGAACTATGTCTTTTCCCCCCTGAACAAGCTCGCAAATTACCATGCGACAGCTCCCCTTCACAGGGACATACCTAGTTCCACAAATCTCTTACGTTCTTTTCGATGTCATTTGACCAAAGTTTATTTACTTTTCTACTTTTATGGTACACCATCATATGAGAATACAGAGACTGCTGAAATTATCCCATCTACAACAACAACTCCCGAGTACAGACCCCGGAACTATCCGAAATCCTCTCCTACCTCCACGAAATCCAGAAGAGCAAGCCACTCCACTTCGGATGCAGTAAGTGAACCTCTACACCACCATCACACACTAAACCCAATTGAACATCATGTCTCTTAAATGCCTATCACTGAATGTCAAAGGGCTAAACCACCCAGCGAAACAAGTGTGGAAAGAAGCTCAAAAACACAGAGCAGACATCCTCAGCATCCAAGAAACTCACTTTCAAGCGTCCAACATCCCAAAATGCGCACATAGGAACTACCCCCATATATTTCTTTCCTGTGCCTCAAAAAAAAAAGAGGAGTCCTGCTGGCCCTGAGAGACTCTTTAGACTTCCGACTGAAAGAACTTCACTCAGACCCAGAGGGCAGATATGTGATTATAACGTGCGATATTAACGCAGCCCCCTACACCATTGCAGCTATATATGCCCCCAATCAGCACCAAATTAGATTCCTAAACAGATTCATCAAGAAGATTAGAGACCTCTCCTACGGAAATCTTATGCTGTGTGGTGACTTCAATGCCATCACAGACCGAACAATGGATACCTCTGCAACAACCACACACCGTAAGCCCACACTCAAAGACTTCATCCACTTGGAAGAACTGTATGATGTCTGGAGATGCCAACACGGCTGTGAACGTGACTACTCCTTCTTTTCAGCCAGGCATCGCACGTACTCCAGGATAGACATGTTCTTAACAGACAGGTGGCTCCTCCAAAGGGTTGCCACATCTGAGGTTCATGACATTCTCTGGTCAGACCATGCAGCTGTGTCTATTTCCATATGTGAGAGAGGTGCACCCTCCTCAAACCCCATCTGGAAGTGCAACTCTAATCTCCTCCAAGACAAAACCCTATCCCAAACTATCTCCCAACACCTAACAGAATACTTTAATCTGAACATAGGCTCTGTCCCAAACCCCTTCTCAATATGGTCCGCTTACAAGGCATACATCAGAGGAATCCTAATTCAATTGGGAGCAAGGGTGAAGCGAAGCCACAATAAACGCATAAACGACATAATTACTGAGATCCGTAAACTGGAACAACTCAACAAAACCCACACGACCGCCCTAACCACCCACACTTTACAATCCCTCAGAGAGGAGCTGAGACTCCTCCTTACACAACAGCACGACAAACATCTTAAGCGTTTGAAACTTTCCTTTTATGCCAATGCAAACAGAGCAGGCAAACTACTAGCGAGAAGAGTCAAAGCAATCCAGGCCAAAACTAGAATATCCTACCTCACACATCCCACTCAAAATTATAAAATCACAAACCCCCAAAACATAGCAGATCAATTTGCTGACTACTACAGTTCACTCTACAATCTTAAAGAAGACCCTAACACACCACAACCCATAGAAGATTCCATACTGTCCTTCTTGAAGGGACTCAATCTACCTTCACTATCCGAATCACAGCTAGAAACACTAAATTCCCCCTTCACCCCAAAAAGAAATATGCGATATTGTGGCTTCCCTCCCTAGCGGCAAGTTGCCAGGGCCAGATGGCCTTTCAAACGAATACTACAAATTATACGGAACTATACTTACACCCACTCTAATAGAAGTATTTAATGAAGCTGCTCAATCTTCCCAATTCCCAGCAGAAATGTTAAAAGCCTATGTGGTCACAATCCCCAAACCTGGGAAAGATCCCGCATCCCCTGCAAACTTTCGTCCCATCTCACTACTGAATACGGACGTAAAGATCTATGCGAAGATTCTGGCATGCAGGTTGTCCACCATCATACCATCAATAATCAAGAACGACCAGATGGGGTTTGTCAGAGGAAGGCAATCCTCCGATGCAACTAGACGAGTTATAAACATTATGCAATATACTCCCTTCGGTGTTATAGCGTATAAAGAAAAACCCCACTTC
>BLSH010276656.1:1232472-1276194 GCA_018402905.1 Glandirana rugosa | reverse complement strand
GTATAAACCGTTCATGTCTTAGTGTCATATACATTTTATTATACGTTTCACCAACCTCCCTTCGAACTCTTACCGTTTCTACAAAAATAATTTTTAATACACTCGTCTGACGTCAGGGAGAAATTCTACCGGTATGTACCTAGTTTTTTCTAGTCCGAAGCCTTTTACCTCGGTCGGTAATGCGGTGGGTCAGACTGACCCACGGCACCACCGATCGCCGCGATGCGCGCCCCCAGGGGCGCACAATCGCGCATTATCCTGAGGACGTCAATAGACGTCCAGTCAGGATAATGAACCCCCCGCCCGGACGTCATTTGTCAATGTGCCAGGCGGGAAGTGGTTAATCAAAAATGGGACGGTTCCTGCTGATCTTTTTTGATCCATGTATGGCCATCTTAAAGAGGGACTGCAGTCTGCTCACATAATTTTTAATAAAAACATCTTTGCCATTCTCAAGCTTCCCTCCAACCACTTTGCATATTATTTTACATATACTGTGATTCTGTACTTGCCAAATATGCTGCAGTAATCTCCCTCCACTAAGTCTGGCAGCAGCCATTTTAACTGTGGGCAGCTGAAGCTGCTGCCTGTTCACTTCCTGGATTTACACAGACACACAGAGGCACACCTTCAGCTCTGCAGCCCTGCAGCTCTCATTGGCCCTCTTATGACTCATCTCCCCTCCCTTCCTGGCAAACTCTCACGAGAGTGAAAGAGAGAGCTGTGCATGATGTCATAAGCCTAGGCTAATGACCAGACAAGAAACAGGAAGAGAGCTGTATAGATATTTTACTGGCAGAAAAAAAAATGTTTTACTATCCAGAGTTAAAACAACAAGGGCAGAAGATTTAATAGAAGGAAAAGTGAAAAAATGACTGAAGGTCCGCTTTAAGTTTGGTTGTCATGTCTAAAGTTTCCCAAAGATGGTGGATGGAGGAGTCCTCCCCACTGTGCTATTGTATTCGGACAGTGGGATTCCTCTGCTATCAGAATACACTGGTCAGCTCTGCAGCCGATTGGCCTCAGCTGCGGATCAAATGGCATTTTTCCAACATTCCAACATTCCCATTTGACAGAGCTGATCGTTGGATCAACTTATGTCGTGTGGGAATGACCAGGCATAGATGGAACAAAATTCAGCTGGAACCGGGTGAATTTTGTTTCATACATGGCTAGCTTTAGGTACCCTTTCTTGACTGAGGTTCACGCAGAGGTTTCTAGGGGTTCCTCAAGCAGTGGTGGATTGAGCTCCCACCAGTGCAGAGCCCCTGGTGCTGGATTAGAAGCAGGGAAATGAGAGGCTCCTACTACTAGAAGTTGCTGAACAGCAGATGTAAGTTTCTACATTCCCTTTTTATTAGAAAGCCCTTTTCATAGTGTAAGTAAAGTTCATTTTGAATCATTAAGACTCCTGCCTTTTTTAATTCTGCTTGTGTCCTATTGAGAAGAATTCACTTTATTTCCTATCCATGATAAGTAAGAGGAGTAATCTCCAAAACAAGGGGATATTCCTCTAAGGGCTCTTTCACACTTGCGTTAAATTCCAAAGCAGCCTAAAAGTACATTAAGGCCCCTATAGTGTTAATGAGCATTTAGGATGTGTTTTAAAAGCGTTCATGTTGCGTCAGGCAATACTTTTCAAATGCCCTGCGTGTTTTATTTATTTTTTTGTGTGTTTTTTTTACAAGGCTAAAATGGGAAATGATCACTTTTGACACTTTGCAACCGCACTGTAAATGCACCTATGGCATGTACCGTGTGTTTACAGCGTGGTTGCAAAGCGTAAAAGTGATCATTTCCCATTTTAGCCTTGTAAAAAAAAAAAAAAACACGCTTCAGGTGCGGTTCTGGTGCGTTTCAATAGAAGTGAATGGAGACAGTTGCAAAGTGAAAACACCTTGTCTAAAGGCCCGTACACACAATTTGTATGGGAATTTTCGTATTACGAACAATCTGCCGATTTTTGGATCCTTAGTATGGTGCTTTTGACAGCCGATTCTGATTTTTTTTGGACAACAAAAGCTGGATGTGCAGACTATAAAATTTTTGTCGGATGTGACCACAACGTCCGATTTTCGTATAATTAGTACAGTTTTTGTCTGAAAAAAAATTGTAAGTGCAAGACTACGCATGCTCAGAAAGGAAAAAATACATACAAAGCTATTCAACACATTACGTCAGACGTTGAATTCGGTCATATGAGAATTTTCGTATTGTTAATAACTTCTTCACTTTCGATAAGAGACTAGCATCCAACAAAAAACAGACGTTCGGCTGTCCAAAAATCGGATCTTGTTTACAAGGCTTTACTCTGCAGGCAGTGTTACTTTTGCCTCACAGCAATGCTACAGTGTGAACACCTCCATCCACTCCCTATTGTAACAATTCTATGTGGCATTGATAGGCATTCGAGGAGCATTAAAAACACAACCTAACCCCCTTTCTTCAACGCATGAGTGACAGAGCCCTTAGGCAGTTGTTATAAGGACAGCTTTTCTGATTGGAAGAGGTTCCCCAACCTCCTTTTCCCGTGACAAAGATTTTTGGATTTCCCACTTACACCAATAATGGCGCAATTACTCTCATTGAAACAAACAATGGGGCATTATTTTTTTTCCCTGGGGTCAAGACCTTTTATACTCCTACTGGCAACATTTCCTCCCAATGACACCCAGGATGGGGCAAAATTCCTCCCATTGACTCCAACGATGGGGCACAATTCCTCTCAATGACACCAAGACTGGGGCCTAATGATATCAATGATGGGGCACAATTCCTCTCAATGACACCAAGAATGGGGCCTAATGATATCAATGATGGGGCACAATTCCTCTCAATGGCACCAAGAATGGGGCCTAATGACATCAATGATGGGGCACAATTCCTCTCAATGACACCGAGAATGGGGCCTAATGACATCAATGATGGGGCAAAATTCCTCACACTGACTCCAACGATGGGGCACAATTCCTCTCGATGACACCAAGAATGGGGCCTAATGATATCAATGATAGGGCACAATTCCTCTCAATGACACCAAGAATGGGGCCTAATGACATAAATGATGGGGCACAATTCCTTTCAATGACACCAAGAATGGGGCCTAATGACATCAATGATGGGGCACAATTCCTCTCAATGACACCAATAATGGGGCACAATTATTCTCACTGAAAGAAACAATGGGGCATTATTTTTTCCCACTGATGTCGGGACCTTTTCTAATCCCACTGACCAAAATCTGGCCCTCCTAAAGCCTTAGGGACAGTAAACTGGCCCTTTGTTTAGAAAGTTTGGAGACCCCTGATTTAGCCAGTGCAGACCTTTTGTCTCAGACTCTTTCTCATGCTGCCTTTCCTAACAAGGCCAGGTAGTCATCAGAATGTGCAGAGCTGGTGTTATTACATAATTACCACTAAATGGAAATAATGAATAGGATAAATAATTGTGTATTAGAGATGCATAAAGGAATGCAGAATCCAGCAAATACCATAAATTGTTTTACAGTATAATGAGCAGCAACAATTGTCTTTTCCTCACTTGGGAAGATCTTGTGTCTGTTTTTTTTTTTCTTTTTATGATGAAAAGAGAGATACATTAATGATGCCCAAATTCTCTGGATGTTTTCTCACGGTTTTAGATAAAATTCAAGATCAATTGCTTAAATCACAGTGGTGGTGGCTTGCACAGCTAATAAGGATCTTTTATGGCCGTAAAGCTGGTCACTAAATCTCACACCATTTACTGATTATATGTTCAGAGTGGGAACTCAGCTTTCTTCCTAGCCGTTTATTAATATTGTGGCTAAATGAAGGTGAATTTTACAGAAAAATGAATGTTTAACCCTATTTTCCATAATGTGCCTCCTCCACTTTCCAAAATTACTTTACTGCAACACTATATTCATTTGAACACACATTACATTGTTCTAGGCAGAACCTATATATCTGTCTCCATAGGCCAACTGTCTTGATCCTCCTGCTGACTGTACATTGTGTACATTCAGAGCTGATGTTATAAATCATGGGGCCCCGTGCAATCTACCTGATAGGCGCCCCCCCAAGCCGAAAGTAACTGAGGACATAGTCCCTTTCTCTACATACTCTGACGTATAGATGAATGAATAGGAAACACTCTGATGCTTCCTGCTTATTAACAAACTGAAGCATAGTAAACACAGTTTGCTGTGCTTCAGTGATGAATTGACACAGGAGTGATTGGTATCGATCGCTCACTGTTTTCGTTTAGGAAAGCAAAGGGCCAGAAAATGACATTCACTTGTGTGCCCACAGCAGCTGCCAGCAGGAGAGGAGGAAAGCCAGAAGCGCTGTGTGTGAAAGGGCACACAAAGGGACAGCAGATGGATGGTGCTAGAACCAATCCCCTTGCAGTGCAGTCGGAGAGAGGGAGAGGAGCAGAAGCTGGCAGCACTGCAGTGGGAGACAGAAGAGAATCAGTGTCTGCAATAAGACAGTACAGCAGGACCTCCTGCTCAACAGGTGCCTGGACCCCCATTTGAACTGAGGGGACCCTGGCCCAGTACAGGTGGGCTAGCTGTACTGCCTAATCAGCAGCCCTGTATAAATTTAAACATTTGGTTCCACTTTTTTGGAACAAATGACATAGATAACCAAGGTCAATGGTAGAACTACCATTTTCACCTGTAGGACAGGGTTTCTCAATCAGGGTTCCGCAAGAGATCCCCAGGGGTCTTGCCACTTGCCATTATTACAGCCAATGGTGGCTTTATAGTTCCCTCTGCTGTGTCTGCCACTGCAGTGGATTCGTGTTTGCTGGAGTCTTTAATTTGAGTTTTCAGTGCCACTGGGAAAAGTGAAATCCGCATGACAATATCTACTGAATACCAACACCTGATGTCACCACAGTGAGCAATCAGGCAAGCACTGGACAAGGGAAGCAGTTTAGTCTTTTAGCCAATATTTTATCTACAACTCAATGATCACAACATACCTTAACCCAGGGTTTCTCAAGCAGGGTTCCCTGGAACCCTAGGGTTCCTCTAGAGGTTGCTAGGGGTTCCTTGAGCAATGGTCAATTTCTACCTCTCAGATAAATTCCCAATTATATCATTGATCTTTTTTTAGCTATTTGTAAGGGGGTAATTCTTCCCAACGACCACAAGTGTAAGGAGCATTCTTCTCATTGACTATCATACTAATGTATCATGAGTTGTAGATTTGTAATTTTTAGCAGGGGTTCCCCGAGACCGGTGAACTATTTCAAGGTTTCCTTGGTGTTGAAAAGGTTGAGAAAGGCCGCCGTAACCTATAAATCTGAAAATTATTTAAGGGGTTTCTCAAGTCCAGGAATATTTTCAAGAGTTCCTCCAGGGTAAAATGGGGAAGACTGCTCTGAAATAACGATATCTTAAAAAGAGGGTAGTAGGAGTCAGCTATTCCAGTCAATGAGTAAGGTGGCCCAGAGAGTTTATATCAGGGGCGCCTGTCCATTAGGGGCACCCAAGCGCCCCCCCCAATCCATGCATCCGGTCCCCATTCAGGACGCCGGGTGCATGGATTCCAATGGGGTGGGGTGTTTTTTTGAAGTACCTGATTAGAGTCAGAGGCTTTAATAGGCTTCAAAATAGGATGGGCTCGGGGCACAAAGCATTGCGCTAAGGGCCCACCCAGGTGTGTTACAATAGCGAATGAATATTCGCTATTGAAACACTGATCCTCCCCCCGTCCAATCAGGAAGTGGGTCTGAGACCCGTTTCCTGATTGGATGAAAGGAGAAGCATCCCAATTGGCTGCCGGGGAGGAAACATAAGTCGCTGTAAGCCGCCTGATGCCCGCGGAGAACAGGGGAAGGGGAAGCCGCCGGCGATGCCAGCAGAGAGCAGGGAAAGCCACCGGTGATGCCCATGGAGAGCAGCGGAAGCTGCCGTGATGCCCGCGGAGAGCAGGGGAAGCCGTCGGTGATGCATGTCGTTTGGGTTTATTGCTGCCATTGATGGGGTAAGTGCTCTAGACCCGACCGACCGGACTGGGGGGGGGGGGGGGGGTGTGTGTGTGTGTGTGTGTGTGTGTGTGTGTGTGTGTGTGGGTGCATTGTTTGCCATCCCCCAAAAATAAATACCACCAGCTGCCACTGGTTTATATGTGGGTTTCATCTGCACTTCTGTACAACATTCTGGCTGTTGTAGGACCATCCATAGGGCCTTTACATTTTGAGTCCCTTGAGTCCCAACGACTCCCACTGCTGCCTCAATCTTCAGTGAGGAGTGAGAGAGCGCTGGATCAAGTAAGTGTAAGAGGGGCTGGGGGAGGAGCTGCACACAGGTTTTTTTTTAACTTAAAGCGGAGCTCAACCCAAAAGGGGAAGTTCGCCTTTAAGGCCCACTCCCCCACTTCTGTTCATGAAATGGCACTTTTGGGGAGTGGGTGGAAGCGAGTACATTATAATTTGACAGGCAACCACTACCACTTCCGCTCCGACCACCTAGGCGATTGGATCACAAGTTCTCTTCACCCCATCCCTCCTCGCAGAAGACTGTGGGACAATTCACAACGCGCATCGCGGCCGGGTGCCCACACTTAAGATGCTGAAGGCTACTGAAGAACCAGCCCAGGTGAGGATGGTGCTGGATCGTGGGACAGATGAGTGTCTGTTTATTAACAGTCAACAGCTACACTTTTTTAATTTTTACACAGGAGACTAGAGCTCCTCTTTAATGTAGATAATGCATTAGGGTAAAAAAAACCTTCTATGTATAGAACCCTTCTAAGTCTTCTGTTTTACTGACTGTGACCTATCAAACTTAAATTGTAACATTGTAAGTTAGATCTTTTATCATCTCTTTTATTAATTTAGTTGCCTTGCTCAAATTTGACACCATATTGAAGATGTGGCCTTACAAGTGATTTATAGAGTGACTATACTATACTAGCATCAATTGTTTTATAGCCTTTTTTATATATGGAATGTTTCCTTCTTGGCATCTACACATCCATTTTGACTATATAACGCATACAATTACATTAAAGGACCAACACCTGTCCCACAGGATGAAGGATTGGATGAAGACTACTTGAAAATGTTTCAGATAAATATGTAAAAGCATGTGAAACAAAACTAAGGATATATATGATAATGGCTTTATTGCAGATTAACGACCAGTTCACACCACATGCAGTCCAGTGCAGGTTTTTTTTTGCATCAAAAACACATGGAAAGTAGGTTATATGGTTTCCATTGGTTCACACCAGTCCAGTCAGTTCCAGGGCTTTCCAGTTCCAGAAAAAAGTAGAACATGCTGCATATTTCCTGAACTGGACAGCACTGGAACGCATTAAAAATGCACCAGAATGCACTGGAATGCATCAAAAAAGCACCGGATCCCAGTACAGTGGAAAAATAAAACAGGAAAAAAGAAGTGTAAAGCATCTGGAATGCATCTGGAAAAAGTGCAAAAACGCATTAAAATCCAGAAACACATCCGGAACGGATCTGGAGTGTGCTTTTGTGGTGTGAACCCGCCGTAAGAGATTTTTCTTTTCTTCTTAGCCTATCTCAGTGCTAAAGCTGTTCATCGTAAAAAAAACTAACAGTTTTAATTTGTGTAATGAGCAGATGGTAAAAACAAGGTTTTAACTGAATATCATAATGTTGACCTCATTTTCTAAAATTGGGAGGGCTTGTAATATGTAGATGACTGATCTGCTAAATCAAAGACCCTTAAACAGATTGATCTGTCCCTACCGCACTTATTACAACATGTACTATGCATGTAAGATGTAATGTCAAAAAAGTTATTAAAGTCCAACTAAACTCTCAGTTTAATCACCTGAATACATTATTTGTCCATCAGAACAAAAGGTATACAAAGTGTCAAAAAAACAAGTTCATAATTCTGTCCAAAGAGTTGCACATGCAAGCGGTCCGCAGACCAATGCACAGACTCAGGGCCGTGCGCAGGTCTGCACATTTGCGGTGAGGTCCATGAACGTGCATGTTGAATTGTCTTTTGCTGCCCAGTGGCATATTTAAAGCACTGCAAGGTTCAAAATCACTGCTGAGGGGTCGTCAGCTCCTGCTTGCTTTTGTGTTCTCCCTGGTTTGTCTGACATCACCTGATCCTGATCCCTCCAGTACCTGACCTCTGGCTTGTTATTTGACTTTGCATCCTGTTTATTGTTTTAGCTTGTCCCCTGCTCGTGTGATACTGACCTCAGTCTGGCTCCTGTTTACACTGTTGCCAACCTCTGCTTGCCTGACCACATCCTGTCTTCTGCTCCTGCAAATCTAAAGACTTCCAGAACAAGTTCCTTCTCTTCAGCTTCTGTCTCACCGAAAAATCCAGTTCTTCCGCAGTCCAGAACTTTCCACATGTACCTGTACCACTCCATGTCCTGTTATACCCTATCATCACTCAAACAGGACAGGAGGTGTAAGGAAGAACCCTTTCATCAATTCAGCCTCTACAAGATATGTGACACAAAGTCTTAAAGGAGAAGTACAGCCAAATGAGCTTGGCTGTACTTCTCCTGTGGATCACAGGAGTGCAGTTTGTTCTGCACTCCTGTGACCCATTTTCAGCCGACAGTGGGCTGAAGACTGCTGACGGCTAATGTCACAGAGCCGGTCCAGGCTCGGGCAAGATCGCGACAATGAAGTTGGGATCTGCCCACATGCCTAGACCGTCGAGCCGCTGAAAGCCTAAGCCGGCTGCTCCAACTCCCTCCACAGCCCAGCACTCCAGTGAGTGCTGGAGGGGCAGAAAAGAGAGCTGGTGACTGATAGTCCCCAGCTCTGTGCCCAGGAAGCTCTGAGAACTGAGAGATCAGTGGTGTTTGATTGCTCAGTTATCAGTCTTAAAGTCTTAGAGGGGGACAAGATGTAGCATCAGAGCGATGCTGCAGCCACCTAGGAAACTATGATACAAAAAGTTTTAAAAAATTCCATACTTCTCTTTTAAGTTTGTTTTAAAAATCAGCCACAACCTGAATTGAAAAGCCTGTCCTCTGCTGACGTGCTGTAGAGAAGGATCCTTGCTTTCTGTGGGGAAGCAGGGGTCTTTCTGCAGAGTTCTGGAATGCCCCCTGGTCAGAGCCAAAGCTCAGCAGGGGACGTGTTGGAGCTGTGCAATGAGACCACTACAAGTATATCGATCACTGTAGTGTCATGTAAAACGCATGCAACAGGAAGATGCACCTGCATTGAATGTTTGATAAATGTCACATTAGGAGGTCTTTTAAACTAGAAATCGGGCAGTTGTTGGCACCAACTTGTACAGTCCCTGTCATACTCCCAGCCAGAGGCCCGCTCACGACATCCCCGGCCATAAGGAATGTAATAACATAACTGCACTTTCAACACTTTACTCAACTTCACCTCTTAACAAGCTTTCCCATCACATATCACATTTGACATACTATTAGAATCTTCGGCACAGAATGCAATGAGCAAGGTTCACATTTGGTAGCAGTCACTTCAGTGCAGAGCACAAGTACCCATCTTTTAGTTGAACCATTTTCCCTTTCCTCCATTTCTCTCCCTGGGAACACCGCAGAGGTGGCACCACCTCCCTAAGTATACTAAGTCCACAGTATTAAGCTTCCATCACCAAGTCATGGGAGCTGCAACTGAGGGTCAGGGGGAACAGGGTGCTTCCAGTGTGCCTCCTACAACCCATACCCAATGGAGAGAGGCCTTGGACCCACCTGTCTATGGATTTTATTGTGGCGTTACCCAACTCTCAGGGAAACACAGTTATTTTTATGGTGGTTGACCGGTTCTCGAAAATGTTGAATTGTATTCCACTAAAGAAGGTGCCCACATCCAAAGAACTGGCATCCATTTTTGCTTGGGAGATCTTTCGGTTACATGGGCTACCCAAGGTTATCATCTCTGACAGGGGTAGCCTGTTTGCCTCCAGGTTTTGGCGAGCCTTTGTGCACAGTTAGGAATTCAGCTTTCCTTCTCCTCTGAGTATCACCTGCAGTCCAATGGGGCCGCAGAACAAGCCAACCAAGCCTTGGTGCAGTTTCTGCATTGCTATATTTCTGACCAGTTTGCTCACAATAGTGCCGGCAATACCGCTTCCGGATTGTCTCAGTTTATGGCGAATTATGATTTCCAACCTTCCATGTTGCCTGACTCATATGTTCCTTAGAGAATTCCAGCATTAGAGGAGCATCTCCGTGATCTTCATTCCACTTGGGTGCAGGTCCAAGAGTCCTTGCGACATGCCAGTGATAGGTGCAGACTCCATGCTGACCGCAGATGCTTACCTGCACTTTCCTACCAGGTTGGGGAGAGGGTCTGGCTGTCATCTCGTAACCTCAGACTCCGTGTTCCCTCACTGAAACTGGCACCATGGTTTATTGGGCCTTTCCGTATTCTCCGTTGGATCAACCCAGTGGCTTACGCATTAGACCTTCCTTCTAACATGCATATTTCAATTGTTTTTCATCTCTCCTTATTAAAACCTTTGGTGTACAACCGCTTCAGTACCTCGGTACCATGTCCTCGCCCAGTGCAGGTTGAGAGCCATGAGGAGTATGAGATACAATTGATCATTGACTACCGTAGGTTCAGTGGGCACATACAGTACCTGGTTCATTGGAAAGCTCTTGTCCTCCTCTGTGCTTTCCATAGACATTTTCCCCTCAAACCTGGTGGTCCTCCAAGAGGGAGGGGTCGTTGAGGAGGGGTACTGTCAGGGCTGGGCTCTCAGCTCTCCCTTCTCAGTGTACAGGTTGCTCAGCTGTTGGTTAATTGCCAGCACTCATCGTTCCAGTGGCTCACCTGGTGATCATTTCCTGCTCGTCAAGTCCAGCCCACAGTCAGCCCCTTCTTACTATTTAAACTGCCTGGTTCATTTCTTCCATGCCTTCGTGTTGGTCAAAATATCTGAAAATTCTCTGCTGTGTTCCTGTTGCCTGGCTGACGTCCTTTCTGGTTCCTGATCCTGTTTGCTGTCTCCGACTATGCTGATCTCTGGCTTCCTGATTTACTAGCTTGCACTGACTACCTACTTTGAATACCGAACCCTGGCTATGTTTTCACTATGTTTTTACTGCATTTTCTGTCTCTGTCTGATTTATGGTTCCTGACAAGATGACATTCTCGTTCCCAGGCTTCCACCATTACTCAAGCCCCCAAGGCCTTGCCCACCTCACTACAGGACCTGCAGGAGAAAGTCAGGGGAGACAGGGTGACTTCAGCTTTTCCTCCCTTGATCTGTACCACGTTTTTTGGGAATTTAGCCCTGCAAAGGGCCTTTTGGATCAGCAGTGTGCAGGACTACATTTCAGCAGTTCTGGGGTGTCCTGCTCCCATGCCCAGATTACCTACTGGCTCCACCCACAGCTGGCATTTATATGAGCACTGACTCCACCCATTACATCACTGAAGGAGATATTTCTTTCAAGGGGGAGTTAATACCTGTTTACAATTTTTACCTTACTGTGCCACAATGGCAACAGAGCCACCTAGTTGGAAGGTAAGCTAACTGCACCTGATCCGAAGTGGATTGCTTTTTAGAGGGCATTTGACAAGATGTGAGGAGGCATTATTTTGCCTCCACACCGCCTGTTTCAACCCCTAAAAGCCCACACTACCATGCCACATACAATGCATGTGGTTGGGGCGAGGTTGAGGCGTGGCCCTATTCACATGAGTGGGTTGCATGTGGCTGCATGTACTGCCCACCAAACGCTAGATCTAATTTTTATTATGCAGTGGTGCAACGGACTATGACCACAGCATGTGTATAACACCAAACCGCTGCCTTTGTAGCTTATAGGTGGAAGTTGGGGGCAGTAAAAACTCAGTTTAACTGCCTGTTTTTACTGCTTCCCAACTGCAAGGGTAAACTAGGCCTTACTGCTTTATAAATATACTCTATATGTCTCTTTTTACAAGAAGGGTTGGGTCTGTTTGTAAATAGGTTGTTTTTTTACATGTGCATAGTGTTAGCAGAGTCTTTCTTTAAAGAAAAAAATGAATACAAGTAGATAAAAAGAATAAGATAAGCTTTTTTGGGCTAATGTCAAAGGGGTGATTCTGCCGCTGGCAACATATCACCAGCATCAGTGCCATGCGGTATTTCATTAACCTTTGTGAAATCGCTCCTTAGCTGGCCCCGGACATTGACAAATGGTTAGCCATCTCCTAGCAGTTCTGTCACTGGTAAATTGTCACCTCACCAACGTCAAAATTGCCTGTGTCACATGGCCCTTATACAACATTGTATACATTAGTTATATTTTCTGTACTGTAGGATATTATTAGACTGAGATTTTAAATACAATATGGTATGAAAATCAATTTGTAGATCAAATAGAAACTACTATAGAGCTTTGATTTTTTTTTTTTCCACGGTAAGTTTTTATTGTTTTTGTACATACAGCTCTATTGTACAGGTATTTCTAAATATACATAGCACATATGTTGGGAAATAATACCTGAAAAAGAAAAAGCAGGAACCAAGGGAGGCTGGATACCCAGTAGGGTTTCAGGGGGAGTGTTTTTTGTTTTTTTTCTAGGACCACCTCACTTGTGTGTACTTTAACCACTTGCCGACCGCCCGCCGCAGTGTGACGGCGGCAAAGTGGCTCGTTATCGCGAATCGCTGTCACCTGACGGCGGCCGCGATAACTAGTATTGTGGGCGCGTTCGTGCGCTCACTGTGTTCTGGGGGGGCAGGTAGGGTTGCCACCTCTTACCTTTAAACCAGAGCACACAGAAACATAGAAAACATAGAAAAGTGACGGCAGAAAAAGAAAAGAAAAAGTAGTCCATCGAGTCTGCCCCTTTTTATTTATTTATTTATTTATTTGTTTTTTATTTATTTATTTATTTATTTATTTACATTAACCTTGTTGTCTGACTATGGATTTATGTTTATCCCAAGCATGTTTGAAGCCATTTACTGTTGACTGTCTCACAACCTCTGTTGGTAGTTTATTCCAATCATCAACCACCCTTTCAGTAAAATAATACTTTCTAAGATTAGTTTTGAACTTCCCCCCTTGACTTTGAGGTCATGCCCCGGTGTTCTTGATTTTGGTTTCATATTAATTACACAGGTTCTGTGTCTGATTAAAGTGGTAATTAGACTCACGTAGTGCCTTATCTGCATTGAATTAGCCTCAGAACCTGTGTAATCAATATGTGTTCGGGTTTAAAGGGATAAGGTGGCAGCTCTAGGGCCAGGGAGTGGGTAGGGCGGACTTGATCTCCGCCGGCTACCCGCGATGGCCCCCCGCAGTGAGAGAACGGAGGTCCGTGTATGTAAACACAGATCTCTGTTCTGACAGAGGGGGAAGGGCTGTGATCACAGGCTTCCTGTATATGGAAGCCGTGATCACTCCCCTCCCCCTGCCAGCCCAGCCCCCATACAGTTAGAACATATTGAGGGAACATAGTTAACCCTTAGAGCGCCCCCTCCGGGTTAACCCCTTCACTGCCAATGGCATTTACACAGTAATCAGTGCTTTTTTATAGCACTGATCGCTGTATAAATGCTAATGATCCCAAAAAAGTGTCAAAATGGTCCGACATGTCTGCTGCAATATCGCAGTATCGCTAAAAATCGCAGATCGCCGCCATTACTAGTAAAAAATAAAAAAAAATAAAAACCCCAGAAATTAATTCTCATCATTTGTACACGCGTCAACTTTTGCGCAATCAATAAACTCCGATTGAGATTTTTTTACCGAAAATATGAGGAAGAATATAAATCGGCCAAAACCAATGAAAAAAAAAAATGTTTTAAATATTTTTTTGGATTTGTATTTTAGTAAAAAGTAAGAAAAATAGTTTTTTTTGCAAAATTGTTGCTCTTTTTTTGTTTATAGCGGTGATCAGAAATGACGCAGAGGTGATCAAATACCACCAAAAGAAAACTCTATTTGTGGGGGGGAAAAAAACGCTAATTTCATTTGGGTACAATGTCGCACGACCATGCAATTGTCAGTTAAAGTGATGCAGTGCCAAGTCTCAAAAAGTGCTCTGGTCCTAAAGGGTGAAATCCTTCCAGGGCTGAAGTGGTTAATGGCCGGAGTAGGTGTTTGGGGGAGGTAACATCTTATGAGTTTGGTTCCTTGGTGGTGTGATAGAGTGGTCCCTCTAAACACAATAGTTACTGTTTGAGTTGGTAGAAGAATATTTCTATAACCTAAGACATCCAACTATGTGCCACTCTTGCTTTGGTGCTCAGATCTGCTAGTCTGCCCAGGAGGGCTTAGGTTGTACGCAAGGTTTTCTCAGCCTATCCAGGATGTGTCTTTAAAGAGAAAAGAAAAGGGATTATCAATGGAATCGATGGGGTTAAAGGGGGCGTGAAGAATGGTTTGCCATGGGGGTCGAGGAGAGGGGTGAAAGAGGGAGAGAGGGATGAGAGAGGGAGCGAGGGATGGGGAGCAGGGAAGGATGGGTGGGAAAGGTATGTGATTTATGGGCTGGAATGATGGGTGCTCATCCAGAAGGGTACTCTTCCACATCTGGGAAGGCCGGACCCCTACTAGCAGCACCCTCCCTGTATCCAGTGAATGTGTCACTTTCAGAAACCTAAGTAGTACCTTTTGGTGATTAGTAATAAATCATCTTGTTACTCCGTTAGATAAAAATGGACATTATTCTTTTGTATAAGTACCTCAAAGTCAGATATTTTGTCTAATCTTAGGACTGATTCCTGTAAAGTGGGAGCTGTGTTTGGACAGCCAGTGGACAGGAATGCACAAGAGTAGTGAGAGCTCTTGTGTACAGATGTTTTGACTGGAAATTGGACAGAAAGTGTTCAGTTTGGAGGTAGGACCACAATAGGATATGATCTGTTTGTGATTGATTCTTCAGATTGCCCCAGTCCCAAAAAGGACCCGTTTGAAGACATGTTCTGCTTTCACTTTGAATGTGGACAACAACCTCTTAAAAAGTTCTGAGATACTGTATGCTGGGTGGGAATTGTGGGTTTTGTTCATTGGGTGTCATTGGGCCAGGGGTGAAAGATAGAGAGTATACTAAAGGCAAATAGATTGTGCACTTTGCAAGTGCAATCACACTCATTTTCCCCAAAGATTAGTAAATGTGGTAAAGCTCTGTGCTGATTTCCATCATCCAATCATGTGCAGGCAAAAATACACTTTTTTTTACTTGCACCTGATATTACCTCCTTGAATATTATTTACAAAGTGAAGCTAAACCACATTACATTTACTAAGGAAAATGAGCCTCTTTACCTTTATTAAATCAGCCCTGATGTGTTGCAGCCATTGCAGAATCTCTGCAGGGTAACTCCTATGAGTGGTTGTTTGTGTGCTCTTCTAGGTATAAATTGTGAAGAGATCCTAGGGTATCCTCCAGTGGAAGAAGAGTGATTGTTCCAACAATATAAATTCCTTCAAGGTGGAGTGTAGGTTTCAATCGACCATTCTGGTGGTCACGCAGGTCCTAAAATTCTTTTTAATATTTGGGAGCCCAGTGCTTCCTTTGTACTTGAGTATGGTCAGATCCATCATGTTAATTCTTGGGTTGTGAAGAGTTTGTGTGTGGATTACAGGATAGAATAGGCAAAACCATGTAGGATTTGCTTGCATTACACAAAATAGTTTGGTGAAGCACATTTCTTTTTAGAATAGCTGTTCTCCCAAACCATGAAAAGTACAGTCTAGCCCAATTTTTGAGGCCTTGTTGTAGAACCTTTAGGAGTGCTACATAGTATTGGAAGGACAGCTCTGAACAGTCAACAGGCAAATGAGTTCCCAGGTATGTTATGCTTTCTTTTTATCAGGTGAAGGAAAAGTTCAGTTGGCAGTACATCAGTGTCCCAGTCAGGAGAAATTTTCCCAATCTCGATTACCTTGGAATCTGATCCAGTGGAACTCTTATTGACTTCTCGAGTTTTGGATAGACCGTTATCCTCCCTTTACCTCTGGCTGGTTACTAGAGTATGTAAAAAATGGCAAGCTGACATTCCTGATTTGACACTTGAGCATTGGAGGGATTGTCTGAGCACACTGATTTCGGCTAAAGACTGCTAACATTTTTACATAGGGCCTATTACACCCCCCAAAGATTATCATTTATTTCCCCCTCCCAGGATGGATGGTGAACCCCTGTGAGAGGGTTCTCCTCCTTGCTAATTCTCCCCTTTTCCTCTCCCTCCTTTCTTGCCCTGTCCCTATGGTCCTCTCCCTTCATTCTAATTTTTCCATCCCCTTCCCTTCTCCCCCTTTATGCCCTTCCTGTGTTCTTTCCCCTTCCATATTGCTCCCTTCCTCTTCTTCTCCTTCCCTTGCCCATCCCCCCTTTTTTTTGGAGCTGCTCTGTCCACCTGGGTGCCAAATGTTTTTGCTTATTATCTGCTCGATATTTAGGCCTGACTTGCCAACTGTGTTATGGGTCCTTTGATTATGTTCTCTCTGTCCTGTCGTGGAAAATATTACTTGGATTGTATCTGTACTTTGGATTGTGAATTTTTTTTTTACACCAGATATGGATTATGTACTGCTTGGGAACTTTTTTGAAATGCATTTTTCTGGATATTTATGTTGCTTTTCTGTCTCTCAATGTTAAAATAAACCTACCATTAAAATTATAGACTGATCATTTCTTTGTCGATGGGCAAACGTACAAAATCAGCAGGGGATCAAATACCAATTTCCCTCACTGTAGCCCCAGGCCACTCTGTCAAATGCCTTTTGGGCATCCGTGTGGAGGTAGAACTCCTGTGTTTTAGTGGTAGTCAGCCAGTGATGGAGGTTCAGGGTATTATCCCTTGACTTTCTTCCTGGGACATATGCTACATGGTCAAGTAAATTTATGGAGGAGAGAAGAAGCAGGAGAAGGTCTTTAGATGAAATTTTGGCAAATATGTTTACATCTACATTAAAGAGCAATATTGGGCAATAGTTGGTGATCTGAGTTGGATCTTTGCATTCCTTATGATGAACAGTGATATTGGCTTCCAGTAAATGTAGAAAAGTGAGGGAAGCTCTGTAAAGGAGATGAACACAGACACAAAGCATGGGGTGAGGATGTTAGGCCATCTGGCTCAGAGTTTTTGCTGGGTTTGATTTGTTTTATGTGCTATAGTAAACCCCTTGGACATTATGGGATGTTCAAGTCATTTAAATTGATTCTCAGACAGGACCAGACATCCATAAAGGGTCAAGGATCTTTGGATTCTTGTAAGCATCACTGTGTGGGTTCACTTTGCACAACTTTAAGTAATATAATTGTTCATAGTATTAGTAGGTATGAAACTGGAGCTTTGATATTTTTAACCAAAAATGTTCCTTATTCAAAAGAATGATAGGAAACATATATCAATGCTTCAAAAAGACTATTGTCAAAGGCTTTACTATTTATAGCCATGCCTATATAGCATAAAATCTGCTGAAGTATAATCAGGTCACACTGTTGTAAAGATTGAGTGAAAAGTGCTGACTGCATCTCCAAGTGTCCCCTCTTGTGCCTTGCACTGGATTTGCTGGTGAGAGACCAGCCTCTCTGCCTGGCTCTATATAGATCCACCAGTACACAGGAATTTGGCCAGAGTGGTACAGACATCGCCAATAGAGACTGCAGTCACCGACTATCCCTTTCAATGCAGTCTCATGATTTAGCTTTACACATCCACACATCAAAGTGCCTGACAGAAGGAGATTCACAGAAAGATACATAGAGGAGGACAGCGCAGCACAAGGCAAACTGTGAGTACACCAGCAGATGCCTGCCATTAATCACTCTCTGCAGAATGAATGGCATGCAACTGCATAACAAATGGGAAACCTATACATTGTTTCTGCCTAAACTACAGCTAGAGATGCAAAAATATTGATGACAGCTAAAAACTAGAGCAACTGTAAAGCTGTTCCTTATCTAATCAAACTACCTGTTGTCATTGACAACTCCTGTTTTAAAAAATCAACCCAGTGTGTGGGATTTTTTCAAAACTGGAGCAAAAGAAACCAGAAGCAACAGCAGATATAGTAGCCTATTAGATGTTATATTTTGCTTCCTGATAAAAAAAGAATCCATGAATGTGATTGGTTGTTATGAGCAATATATCTAATCCTGCCCCCGTTTCATAATTGCAGGTTATCCATAGACATTTTTTAAATATATATTAAAATATAATATATATAAAATATAATAATGACAGATGAAAGAATGTAATAAGAATTTATTTTATGAATATTTGATATATTTTTAATTTTCAACACAAGGAGTTTAATAGCAACCAAAATGTATTGAGATATCTCTTAGGAAAGGCAAAACTACAGCAGCAGAAGAATGCCTGTTCTCCGTGTTCCTTTAAGAAGAGGAGCACAGTGCATGCGCATGTGCGAACAGGCAACCAATGCGAACCCGTGTGCGCATGCGCACGCAAGAGGCGCGCACCCACACTTGTGACAGCTTCTGGTGCCAAAAAGAGCTATTTAAACCAGACAGTGACATGGAATCAGTGCTGTCTGGTCTACAGCATTCCTGTGACCCCTGCCATCTGTTTAACTGCATATCCTGTTCCTGTGACTACTTGGCTTGTTCTTGACCTACCTGCTGTCCGCCTGCACCTGACTCCGGCTTGCCTCTGACTACTCCTATGCCTGCTCCCTGGTACCTCGCTGCCCGCCTGCTACCAACCCGGTTTGTGACCTGACTACTCTCCTGCCTGCTCCCTGGTACCTTGCTGCCCGCCGGCTGCTGATCTGGCTTGTGCTCTGACTTCTCTACCTGCATTAGTTCCTGACCTGCCCGTCTGTGATCTAGCCTGGCTGCATTCTGTCCGTCCTTCCTTCATCGCTGCCTGCTGCATCTCCATTCCTATCAGAGATTCCTGCATTGGTGATCCTGCCAAGCATTTCTGCCATTCTGTACTCCCGAACTTCCTGTCTGCTATAACAGGGGTTCTCGAGTCAGAGTTGCAAGAGAGGCAGTCCCCTGCATATCAGTCTCCACCACCAGGTACGTGACAATGAAAAAGTATATGAGTATGAAGAGGGTATGGTAAAATGTACAAAAGCTTTATTTGTTATACAATCATAAAAACGACCCCATGGTCATATTCAAATTAGTTTTTCATGTCGTTTGTTGTTTTTTAAGGCTGGCTTCACAATGCAGCACGTAGCGGCTCCCAACAGGGGACCAGTGCATCTCCATTCACTGCTTCAGGTCCGATTTCAGTCCAAATTTTTGGCTGAATTAGGACCTGAAACAGACCAGACTCCTGTGCAATTCACATCGGAGCCGCTTCGGAGATCTGTGAACCGGCTCCATAGAGAGCCGGTCACAATCTCCTGACATGCGAATTGGATGCGGAGAAATTGGCATCTAATTCAAAATAGTGTGAACCCAGCCTTATACAAATGTAACCATAGGGTCATATTCATGATGTCTGAAAAGTTTGGTGAATGGTCCAATATCTCAAAGGCAACATGGGCCAGGTGTGGGCGCATGCACATGGCTATCCAGAGACACGTAGAGAAGCAGCACCTAGCGTGGAGTACATGTGACCATCAGGGTAAACCCTCTGCAGGCAGTCAAATGTAGTCAGTGCGAGAGGTAGGGTCACAGTGCAATGGAGCAACGAGTAAACATCAAGTTCTGCTACAAACTGCGGAAAGTGGCGACGAAGACGCATGAAATGTTGGTGCAATTGTACGGCACGGAAGCCATGAGCAGAAAATGTGTTTTAGCAAATTCTCCATGGTAGCAATTAAAATCTGGAAGTATTCAACTAGATTTAAAAAATAAATCTATAGTACAAATATTTTTTTTTCACTGACCCACCTTGCAAAAACATGATAGAGTTGATCTTTTTAAAAAGAAAATGTTTGCAGTAATAGCATCTCCAAGGAGTACTATTCAAAGAGAACTTCATTTTACATGTAACCAAGGATAAAGTGGAATTTATGCATTCTCTCATCAAAGAGAAGGCACACGTTCATACGTATACACACGCGGAAATATTCTTCTAGCTTTATTTTAATCAAGGGGGTGTGGTATATGCGCATATACACGTGTATTTGCGTATGTATGCATGTAAAATACTCACCAGCAATGCAAAATTTTGTAATCTTTTTTTTCTCTACATGCAGCATTGCGTGTCTGTGTGTACAAACCCATTAAAACAATAGGTTGCATTTAAATCAATAAAGAAAAAAGCCTGAATGCCTAAAAACATTGCATTCTTAAGCGCCCGTGTGCACGAGTACATATGTGAAAATAAAAAATATCTAAACAAAATAACTTAGTGAAACCTAATTAGTTATTATTAAATTCTTAATTCCGTTCTTCCCTTAAAGTGGATGTTAACCCGATTCATGAAATTTAAGCTGGGCACCTAGATCTGCAGTGTTTTGTTATTTCTCTCCAAAGCACTGTGTCTCATAACTGTCTCTTGCTGCATTCTTCTGTTATCAGCCTGACAAGTTCTCCCTCACATATGATAAAAACAGCCTGAGTTATGTGTTGGGGAGGTTGCTATAAATGGATTAGCAGTTCCCTGAGCTATACAACAAAAAGAGCTGAGAGTCTCTACCTTGGAGGAGAGGTGGTGTGTGTCTTTCCTCCAATCAGCTGTCTTGGCTATCTTGGCTGTATGCCCAGGCTTCTCTGTAATGCTAACCAGGAAATGAAAATCTGCTTACAAGGGGTACTTTCTAAACCTCTGCTGTTCTCCTGTGCGACTCCAGGAATCACCACCACTCCTGGTTGCATCCGAACCTCCAGGCCCCAAAGTCACCCTCCCCAGACTGGGGCGACCTACCGGGTAGGGGCCTCCACAGCACCTCTGCAACATCTCCAGACTTCCACCCGATGCTTCTCCTTCCAGATTGGGCTGACTCAGAGTTTTTAAGGAGGCCTGCCCCCTGCCAATCCTGCTTGGGGATTGGTCAGGGCTCCCCAGAACACTCCAGATGGCTCCATCTAACTCACAGCTCTCTGACCAGAAACCTTCTTCCAGGTTTCTAGAAAGAAGTGGAAGGCCCTGGTGACCTCATCTGTCAAATCCACTCAATCCTCCCTGAGCCACTCCTCCCAGCCCAGATCAAAACATTCAGGCCTGCTTTTACACTAAGGCCTGACTAAATTTTACCTCACCTAGCAAACCCTGCTAGAAAAACACACCTTCACTATGGGGGTGCTACACATGGTTAGGTTCTACCTTGTACATTTGTCTCCAATAAGAGCTTATATGACGGAGTGACAAAGCAGGAGCATCAGCCAATAGTACTTTCATGGCAGGATCAGCAGGTATCATTTTAGTAATAGCTGCAGGTTGAAAAAATGAAATCAACTGTTGAAATTACATTAACATGTTTAAGCTTATAAGAGATTTTAGTGGCTGGCTTTAGGTCTGCTTTGTTAAACAATGTTGTTTGACATGCAGTAACACATCTGTATTTTATCTATTTATATTTTCTAGGACTGGTGATCATCTGGGCACACATTCTCCATGCCTCCAGTTTACCTGCTCCTGGTGCTCGTGTGTTTAAGTTGTTTCAGCCGGGAATACAGCCATTCGTATGAGAGACTCAGAGAGCTGAATACGGAATTTGCGGTCAGGCTGTACCGGATGTTAGTGGAGACCGAAAACAGGACTAACTTAGTGATCTCTCCAAGCAGTGTGGCCAATTCTCTGGGGTTACTGCAGTTTGGAGCTCAAGGAAGCACCTTGGCTCAGATAGAGCATGTGCTAGGATACAACGTTCATGGTAAAATATTATTTGAAAAATATTTCTAAAAAATTTTGACTCTTTAACCACATTGCATCCGGGTCAATTCTGACACTTTGCTAAAAAAATATTTAGAACCCCCAAATACTATATATTTTTTAGCAGAGACCCTACAGAATAAATGGATGGGTGTTTCAATTTTTTATGTCACATGCTATTTGTGCAGTGTTTTTTTGGGGGGGAAAATACACTTTAAGTTTATTGCTCACAAGCACAATATAATATGGCCTCCAATGCAGCTGAGCAGACACAGATCAGACTAATTGGCTGCTTTCTTGGCCGCTAACAGCCAGGCAAACAGAAAGGTGGAACCGGAAGTGATGGCATACTCATCGCTTCCTGTTTCCAGGGTCACAGACAGGGAGGAACAACGTCAGTTTTTTTCTCTCTCTCTGTTTTGTGCAGCTATCACCAATGATCGAAGCACTCCCAGGCTTTGCAATCGACAGAGCCCGGGAAAGGCAGTGGCGGCAGGGGGGTTGTTACCCCTTTCTGCCACCCGCAGAAGTGATCGAGTGGCTGTTCAGCCACTCTAATCTCTTTTGCTGGAAAGGGAATACCGAGCTGAAAATATTCATACCGGGATGATGCCTGTAGGTGCAACCACTGCAACCCGAGAACGTCCATGGACATCCTATGGGTGGCAAGTTGTTAAAGCAACAGTCAACTTGATGAGGGCTCAGCTGTGGTCCCTGATATCACCAAAGGGCCATATGTAATATTCAGTATAAATAATATATAAAAGACTGTAAGGTCTCATTCACACATACACTATATTACCAAAACTATTGGGACACCTACCTTTACACGCACATGAACTTTAATTGCGCCCCAAGTTCTAACTAATCCATTCAAAACTACATGTCCATCTAAAATTACCTGGTCCACAGGGTGGCAACTTTGCCATAGGGTTTCCCAGCAAAATTAAGAGTGTTGTCAGCCTGCTAAAGGAAATAGAATATAAAATGATATGTTAGCAATATCACTAACTATTTTGCAGGGGGATTCACTTTTTTTTTTGCCTATAGTTTCACTTTAAATAAAAGGTATGTAACATTTCAAGCTATAGCAATATTTTTTTACTAGCCCATAAGCATATCACCTTTTTCTTATTAATTCTTTAATAATTTACAATAACAAGATAATTTCCAGAGGGTTACTGTGAGTAAAAAAAAAAAAAATTATAAGATACTAAAGGATTTTTATTTAAATGAATGAAGATTGTAGGATTAGGTGCCCATCCCATGTGGCATGGTGAGCAGATGTCTCCCTGAGCTCTGTAATAAAAGTCTTTAGTACTTTCCCTTCTCAGTTACACATGTATGAAAGCGAGATGTTTAGCAGCATGGGGTTTAGTGGCAAACTGTAGTGGAGTTGCAGTATTTTGTGCTATAGTCTACTTTATACTCAATGTTATTGTAATGCTCACATTCTCAATGGCTCATATTTTATAATTTCATGATGAAATTTCATGTACAGTTTTGTAGATTCTCCTTCTAACAGCTGTCTATATGCAAGATGTTCTCATTTTAAAACAATCGGGGATAGCAGGCTAATAGCTATGTCATTGGAATGTAAAAGAACTGTAGCTAATCTAAAACAGTAGGTCACTTTTCAGAACACATTTTACAGGGGGAGAGAAAGTGATATGTCACCTCCTCACAGCTTGCTTTAACCCTCAAAATACTGACCCATCATACGATGCTCTGCTTTTGTGGCTTCAGTATAAATGAACTGTCATATCACATTTGTCCAGCAGGATTGCCCTCGAACCGGACCCATTCAATTGATTGGTTAATACCCTTCTGTATTTGACTAGTGTTTTAAAACATGGATCATACTGTTTCTTGAAACATTAGTCTGATGTTGATAAGTATGTGGGCTGGCATCAGCAAAGTATAGCCGGAGGCCTACTGTGGGTATACTAGTCAGGGCCGGGACAAGAGGAGGGCAGGAGGGACGGCTGCCCTAGGCACTGTGGTATCATGTAAGGTGGGGGACACAACAGGGAGATTGGGGATTTGTGTCAGAAGGGAAAATTTGGGGGGGCGGCAGCGGGTAAGTATTGTTCCAGGAGGGGAAATTTGGGGGATGCTAAGATTGGTGTTCTAGGGGGATCTGTGTTGGGTGGGGGGATGGGGGGCATTTTTGCTGGGAGGGACGGATTTGAAGTGGGGGGGGAGAAGATGTTTACAAGAAAGGGAAATTTTAGGGGTAGAGGATTTGTGCTAGGAGGGGTGTTTTTTTTCTGGGGGGGGGGCATTTGAGCTGGAGGAATTTGGGGGATGGGGGGGGTAATGATTTGTGCTGAGATGGAGGATTTCAGCAGGGGGGCGGATTTGTACTGGGAGGAGTGGTGATTTATGCTTAGGGGGGAAGCATGCAGATCAGTGCTCAGTGTTTTTGTGGAGGGAATTCTGCTGCCACATAATTCTCATACATCTCAGGTAGGAGGGGCAGTTTGGCATGTTGGCCCTCAGCTCTAGATGACCTTGTCCCGGCCCTGATACTAGTCATATACCTGCTGCACTGGCACCCTTCAAGGGATTTATTTCTTTATTTAACTGAGAAAAATAGAAACAATGGATTGGTCTACCACTAATATTCATGGATATCCTAATCTAGTTTGGATCATAAACCATACAAATTGATTGGTGGGGTAAATCCATATCACCCAATCCAATATCAAACGAAACTGCATTTTAAAGTAAATTTGTAGAGAGAAATTTAATAGCAGCTAATTTCTGACTGTTATTGATCTTTGAATCATGATGACACACAGGTGCGCAAGCAAGATCCACTTTATTGCTTGCTTGTGCACCTGTGTGCTGTCCATTTCTATCACATGACAGCCAATGATGCTCTTATAAACACCCCTATGCTCATCCCCATGATTAAAGCTTTTGTTAACCCAAAAAGAAAAAAATGAAATCCTGTTCCCCTAAAGCATGTTATACAGTACAGAGCTTGTGTTGTGTCATTTGGCCCCCTGTATCACCTGCAATACTTAGCTGATCCTGCCAGCTTCTGCCCTCCCTTCTCTGCGCTGACTCCAAAAAAACATGGCTGCCAAGCTGTGATATCGGAGTCAGTGCATGTCTCCATCATACGCAGCCTCTTCTGTGTCTCCCGTCTGCTCTCTCCCCCCTCTCCTCTCTGCCTCACAGCTCCCGATCTCCGCTCCTGCGCTAAAAAACAGTTTTTTGTTTCTATAGTCCCCTCTGCTATAGAACAGCAAGCTCGGCAGTGGATGATAAATATTAGCTGTATAATAGCTTATTTCAGAGCGCCGTTTGGCTCTCAGGTCATGGCCCGATGGTCTCCTCTCCTCTGCTCGTCTCAGCGGACGTCAGCAGGGGTTTCCCAGCACCTCTCCCTGCAGCTAAGACATCGGGAGAGGAGATAGGCAGACACTCAGCTGAGAGCTGAACAGTGCTCTGAAGTAAGCTGTTATACAGCTTATTTTTATAAATGACACCCACTGCAGAGCTTGCTGTTCTATAGCAGAGGGGACTATAGAAAAAAAAAGTTTTTCCTTAAGAAACACTTTAAGCTCCAAGGGCGGAGCGAAACGCATTGGTGCTGTGGCTTGGCTGGAGTCCAGGCTGAGGCTGCCATTTATCTCACATCATGCATATGGATCTGTTTCATGATTTGCTGCTTAAACATATTCCTTGCTTGAATGTGTCTGTTGCCCTGTGTGTCAGGACATAGTATTTTACCCCATTAAACAGGTTATACACAGATGTAGGCGCTTGTACCAATTTCATCTAATGCTGGGGCTACTCTGCACACTCCTAATTCTAAAACAAATCGCAGATTAAAGCGGAACTAAAACCATCAATTTAAGTTTAAAAAAACAGTAACATTTTTTGCATGCTGAGAATGGTAAATGTAACATTTGCTTGTGCTCTCAACCACACTGTCAAACCATCAAATAACTCGAGTCATAACTCAACACATGTGCAGTATCATGGCTGGCAACTGCAGACCAAACAGAGGCTAAGATGGCAGCTTCCTTGGCTGAAAAAAATAGGAGGGTTTAGTTCCACTATAACTTATTGTCAGCATGGGGAACCATGCTGATGAACATCAATCAACAGACTGCAGGAGAAAAACATAGAAGCTGTCATTATTGACCTCCATTTGCAAATCATCTGACTTTAGTACTTTTTGAGTCAACAAATATGTAACCATTGAAGTCAAAATCCCTGATCTGTATGCTTCTTAAAGTTAGATGACTTACCTGTCACTTGCCGGAAGCCAATCTTCATGGCAAGCCATGGCAATGTCATTTTCAGAAGGCGAGGTCATGCACAGCAGCTCCTTATTTTGGTCAGTGGAGGTTTTCTGTAATGGGCAGAGAGTTTAAGGAAATTAGGGTATTGTATTGGTTTTATTGCAGTGTTTACAGTAACATGGTATGCTTTCTTCTTTATTTTAGATGAATCTGTACAAAATTTCATGAAAGCTATGCACAAGGAATTGGAGAACTCCAGCCAGGAAACGTCCATGCACTTGGCGTGTGCTTTGTTCGTGCAAACTGGGACCTCCCTCTCTGCCCAGTTTATTGAAAATGTTGCACTATGGGCAAACAGCAGCCTCCAACAGGCTAACTTCAGTGAGCACACATGGACAGCAAGTCAGATCAATCAGTGGGTAACCAGGAACACAGGAGGTGAGGAGATCTCTGCTGCAAATCTGTGCCACAGTTAATAATTAAATATAGATATTTTAAATATGTATAAATTAGCCACTTAGAGAGAGCTCTCAGTTGTTTAGTGTAACCACTTTGTCACTCTTTTAAAAGATAAGTGAACTTTTAAAGCGGAGGTCCGAGGTAAAAAAAATAAATTTAAAGTCAGCAGCTACACATACAGTAGCTGCTGACTTTTAATAATAGGACACTTACCTGTCCTGGAGACCAGCGATGTCTGCACCCACCGCCGATCTTCAGATCGGGGGATGGGTGCAGCCGCCTCCATCGCGGGTAAGGGAACCCGGACGTGTAGCAGTACAGCTTCACGCCGGGCACCTTACTGCGCATGTGCGAGGCTCTGCTATTGGCCAGGCGGCCAGAAGCAGAGCGAGCAGGGAGGAGGGAGCCGGGCTGCTGACTTCAGCGGCCGCGTCCGCCGGCCAGAGCTCCCGGATGTGTGGAAAAGGACACCTGTCTAAAGACAGGTGTCCTCTTCCCCCTCCCCCCCGAAAGGTGCCAAATGTGAGACTTGAGGGGGGGGGGGGGAGGAATCCAACCAGCGGAAGTTACACTTCCACTTTGCAAAGCGCACTTATCCTTTTTGCATGTTCTTCCCAGAACTTAACTATGTGAAACAAAACGGAAATTGGAGGACTATCCAACACATAAAGGGCCTTATGCCCTAATAACTACTGTCCCCAATGTGGTTCATGTCACTCTGACCAGAGGGCATATACAGTTGTGCTCATAAATTTACATATCCTGGCAGAATTTAATATTTCATTACGTTCACTAACAGCCAAATTTGAAAGGAAATTCCAATACCTACCTATAATTTAATAGTTTATACAGTTGTGCTCATAAGTTTACATACCCTGGCAGAATTTATGATTTCTTGCCCTTTTTTCAGAGAATATGAATGAGAACACAACAACTTTTCTTTTACTCATGGTTAGTGTTTGGCTGAAGCAATTGATTATCAATCAACTGTGTTTACTCTTTTTAAACCATAATGACAACAGAAACTACCCAAATGCCCCTGATCAAAAGTTTACATACCCTGGTGATTTGGGCCTGATAACATGCACACATGTTTACACAAAGGGGTTTGAATGGCTATTAAAGGTAACCATCCTCACCTGTGATCTGTTTGCTTGTAATTAGTGTGTGTGTATAAAAGGTCAATGAGTTTGTGGACTCCTGACAAACCCTTGCATCATTCATCCAGTGCTGCACTGACGTTTCTGAATTCGGAGTCATGGGGAAAGCAAAAGAATTGTCAAAGGATCTGTGGGAAAAGGTAGTTGAACTGTATAAAACAGGAAAGGGATATAAAAAGATATTCATGGAATTGAGAATGCCAATCAGCAGCGTTCAAACTCTAATGAAGAAGTGGAAAATGAGGGGTTCTATTGAAACCAAACCACGGTCAGGTAGACAAACTAAAATTTCAGCCACAACTGCCAGGAAAATTGTTCGGGATGCAAAGAAAAACCCACAAATAACTTCAGGACTCTCTGAAAACATGTGGTGTGGCTGTTTCAAGATGCACAATAAGGAGGCACTTAAAGAAAGATGGGCTACATGGTCAAGTCGCCAGAAGAAAGCCATTACTACGCAAATGCCACAAAGTATCCTGCTTACAATACGCCAAACAGCACAGAGACAAGCCTTAAACCTTCTGGCACAAAGTAATTTGGAGTGATGAGACCAAATTGAGCTTTTTGGCCACAACCATAAACGTTACATTTGGAGAGGAGTAAACAATGCCTGTGAAACCCAGGTGGATCGCTGATGTTTTGGGGATGTGTGAGCTACAAAGGCAGAGGGAATTTGGTCAAAATTGATGGCAAGATGAATGCAGTATGTTACCAAAAAATACTGGAGGAAAATTTGCATTCATCAGCCAGGAAGCTACGCATGGGATGTACTTGGATATTCCAAAATGACAATGATCCAAAACACAAGGCCAAGTCGACCTGTCATTGGCTACAGCAGAATAAAGTGAAGGTTCTGGAGTGGCCATCTCAGTCTCCTGACCTCAATATCATTGAGCCACTCTGGGGAGATTTCAATCGTGCAGTTCATGCAAGACAGCCCAAGAATTTCCAGGAACTGGAGGCTTTTTGCCAAGAGGAATGGGCAGCCTAACCATTTGAGAAGATAAAGAGCCTCATCCACAAATACCACAAAAGACTTCAAGCTGTCATTGATGGTACAGGGGGCAATGCACGGTATTAAGAACTGGGGTATGTAAACTTTTGATCAGGGTCATTTGGGTAGTTTCTGTTGTGATTATGATTTAAAAAGAGTAAAAAACACAGTTGATTGATAACAAATGGCTTCAGCCAAACACTAAAAATGATTGAAAGAAAAGTTTTTGTGTTATCATTCATATTCATTGAAAAATGGCCAAGAAATCATAACTTCCACCAGGGTATGTAAACTTATGAGCACAATTGTATGCAAGAAAAAACACACACTGTTACCCACCACAGTCAGTGGAAACAAAAGATGGTCATATTAGCAACATGTAGGCAGAGTTAGTGGACAATTAATGGGTATCACTTTATTTCTAAAGGTTGTGAAAATAATACAACCACAAAGTTAATAGATGCTAGTTAATGCTACCAGAACACGGTACTCAATGGGACCCTGGTCTGGCCTTAACCATGACAAAAATGTAAAAGGGGTGCAGGAGACAAAAAAACAAATGACACAGTCACGTGACAAACACACATAATAAAACAATCGTCAGATCTACGTCCCGGTGGGCAACCCACGGCAACCGCTGCCTTGTGAATTGTCAATACCCATGTAATGGGTTGCTCACATGCACCCAGGTCCCCGGGGGCTTGAGCCTCGATGGAACGGGGGGAGGGGGGTGGGGCGGTAAGAGATTTGGAATGAGGTACCAGCGTGGTAACTGCAGGGCTAGTAAAAAGAGACAGCCCCTCTGTCACCCGGGATAGTGGAAAAGGGTATATTCCTTATGGAGTCCAATATTCCCTGTTGCTGACATGAACCGATGTAAATTTATATATGGAAGTATGTCATGAACACTGGAAAGCTGAACAAGGATATAGTAAGTTGACTCAAAGGGCTGTCATATACATAACCACAGCTGATGTTAAATGTCCAAGGGCACCTTCTGCCACGCCACCAATGTAATATGTGGTGTCCCACTCAAATGTAAAGTCTGTTGTCATCCGTGTCACTATGTGACATTGTGAGGCTATGATACGATGGACTGCAGTGGGTTGCACTGTAAAGCAAAGTATATCTGTGACAGATGTCACAATCAGAGAGGAGAGACAATAAGCAATGGCACTGGTCAGTGTGAATGCCCCTTCATAGGGATGGCGCCAGGTACTTTACCCGAAAGTGCAATAGTCCAACTTGCCAGGGCATAGACCAGTGTGCTTAGAATTACTCCTGATCCTCTCCTCATTGATCATTGACCAGTTCGCTGGTCAATGATCCACCGCTCCTATGTTCTCTATCCGGCACACCGTTCCCCACTCACTGCAGCCTCCTTCCGGGACTTGCTGAGCCGGCGTTGCAGGATGCTAGTGATGTCAATGCGTTTCGCAAAAGGAGTGTGTAGCTTCATCTGGAAGTCAAGACCTTAACCAGCTCACCCTTCACCTCTCTAGATAAACTTACCTTGATCTGGCTTCTGCGGCCTTCAATATTTGTTTACATTTTCTTCTGAAAGCCTTCTGTGAGCTGGCGGCCCCTACACAGTTGCCCCATGCAGATTTCTATGAGGCTTTCCCCTGAGTGTCTCCAGCTATGGGATACAGCCTCAGAATTCTACAGGAAGATACAGCACAGTTGCGAACAGCACACATAAGACTTTGGGAAGAGGATGTAAACAAACACTGGAGGCAGTGGGACAAAATGTTATATGAGGACAAACCTAAATAATACATTCAAATTGAATCCAATCAGGCAGGCCCCCATAGTTGATAGATCTACAGAAGATAGTACGAACAATTTGTATATTGTATAGTCAACTTAAGAATGCTAGTATATCAAAGTCACACGATAAACAGCCGTGCAGAGGACAGGCAGATGTTCCCAACCTCGTACTTTTGGTGTGCATCTATCGCCACCTTAACTAATCCAAATACTAACTCTAGTAACCATAATGCCCTTATAATATCTCAACAGTTTGGATGTGCACATCACCTATCTTGTCTTCTGAATAGTTTTTGCCTGGCTTTCTCTAAGTAAAGTCCAACATAAAGAATAGGATCTCCTTATGAGGGTCACTGTAGGTGACTGAAGAAGTTAATTCAGATGCAAAATCTGAGATGTGGCTTATTCATCAGACTGAGCATCGTTAGTTTAGGTTTTCTGTGTCATGGATTAGCCTGCAGTTTCCTATGTGAAATTCTACCCCTTGCTGCCAGGGTTCTATTATCTGTGATTCCATTCACATATGCTACTGGCTTCTGCTGTTCCACTGTGGATTTATATTCCTTTCCCTTCTATCACTTCCTGGCCCGCGTCCCAGTTTGCTTCCCTATATAAGACATCCTTAGTGCAACCTGGGTTGCCTGAGCAACTTCCCAGTTTCTCTGAGCTCTTGGCTTGCCTTTACTTGTATTCAGTGTCTTATGTCCCATGTACTGACCTTGGCTTTGTCTACTGTTTTCGCTTGCCTGCCGCCCGTCCTGACCTCAACTCATTTTCCCCGGATCCTCTTCTATCTCCTGCCATCTGTACTCTGCATATGGGAGTGGTCTCCATATTGTCAGCTGTGTTTACCTGGGGGCGACGCCCTGGTTCCAGCTTGCTGCAAGTTCATCCCCACCATCAGGGGCCTTGGTGAAGAAGCAGGCTGGGGCTTAGACTCCACACCCTGGGGAACACAGAGTTGGTGTTCTACAAGGGCTCACTACCCCAGAAATCTGACAGACTGATCTTATAAGTTAGTGACTGTTTGTGGATTGCTTATCCAGCAAAGCCCCCACTGTATAGCACTCAGATGACTTAAGTGGCAGTATGTTTGATGGCATTTGTGCTCATTTGATCATATCTTTTTGTGCCGGTTTACACAGGGGAGACTTGTCAGGCGACAAGTCATGCTCCATGCAGTGCAATGGAACCGTTCTAATTAGACTAAGAAAATGGTTCCTGCACTACTTTGGGGGTGACTTGCATTAACCTCTATTACAGAAGTCGTTCGCAAGCTGCGCTGAAGTCATGCTGTGCGGGACGGCTTTGAGTCGCTCCTGAAGTCGGATCACCCCTGCGTGAACCGACACTAAATATTAGTTGAGATGTGTCATATAAAAAGGAGAGAACACAGGCAGACAGATTAAGTTTGAAACACAGATATTGTGTGCAACCTTGTGCCCATTGCTTGGTAAAGTCGGTCTCTAGCCGAAAATGTTCTTTTTAGTTTTGGAAAGCATGGGTAAGGGTTAAAACCTCTGTTTGTCGATGCTGTCTGTGTTCTATCTGGGGGAAAACGTGCTGGCATGACAGGAAGGAAGCAAGAGGAAATTTCCCCAAAAGGGATGCAGAAAATTACAAAAATATAAAACAAACAGGAATAATAGGCAGAAGTTCTTGGAGGGCTCCTGGTGGATGGACCAATTAACATACTATTGGTAGAAGGCCACTTAAATAGATTTTGTGTTTGGCACTAGTTGCTACTCCCTGAAATCTCAGATTTCCAGCTTGACATGTTTCTTTTAGTAAAGTTTATTGTAAGATGTGCTGTTTTAAGTAATCAACCACCTTTGCCCGTGCGCTCGTTCTTATATTGACATTGAGGTATGTGTGTTGGGCAGATTCCTTTTTGAAGCAATAATAATCTGACAGAAGTTCTAGCTCAAGATGGTGTTTGGCTTGAGCTTAAAATGTTACTAAACTCACCGCAGTAAAATCAGTCTATATATGCAGTAAAGCATTGTTATACTCACTGTGGAATCTAGGGGGTTAATCCTCTGCATTGTGTAAAAAGGTTGTTTGATCATGTATGCACAGATCCTCCCCTCCCTGCACTTTTCCCCTGGGCGTGCCTGGATAAGACAGAGCCTTTGGAGTCAGGCTGCACATGCTCAGTTTGGTCTGTATTGCTAGAGAGTTTTTTTCTTTTTCTTGGGAGAGTTCAAACAAGCCACCCCCCCAGCACGAAGAAAGCCCCCCCTCCTCCCAGCTCCCGCACACAGGGCCGCCATCTGGGGAGTACAGCTGAATCCCGGAGATCAGAGCCACAACAAGTTCCGGCACTGAGCTCTGGTAATTGGCCAGACAGGGGTGCGCAAGTGTTGGCACCCGGGACATCTGCCGCCTGGGGTCCCACACATGGTGTTGAGCTTTCTGTGGCAGCTGACACCTCTCTCCCCATTGACAGCCGCACACTGAGTTTTACTATGGATCCTCCTGCTCAGCTCCAATGTCCTTGTCTCGTGTACACAGCCAGGAGTAGCCACGGAGGAAGGACATTACTGCATTGCAAGAGCCGCGCTACTGTTCTGAGGTCTGTGCTTTGCTTACATTTGAGGGGGACACAATAACCAGGAAGGAGAGGGGTATGGCGTCCCTCTGTCCCCCTCCCACAGCATCCCTCTGTCTTCATCCCCGGCGTCCCTCTGTCCTCTTCCCACAGTGTCCCTCTGTCCTCTTCCCATAGCTTCCCTCTGTTCCCCTCCCACAGCATCCCTCTGTCCTCCTCCCACGGCATCCCTTTGTCCCCCTCTGTCCTCCTACAGCATCCCTCTGTCTTCATCCCATGGCGTCCCTCTGTCCTCTTCCCACGGTGTCCCTCTGTCCTCTTCCCACGGCATCCCTCTGTCCTCTTCCCATGGTGTCCCTCTGTCCCCCTCCCATGGCATCCCTCTGTCTTCATCCTACAGCATCCTTTTGTCTCCCTCCCACGGCGTTCCACTGTCCTCTTCCCACGGCATCCCTCTGTACTCCTTCCATTAAGATGACAGGGCGGGTCTTAAACAACAAGGGGTGAGGCCTTGACAGGAACGGGTGTGTCATATTTAAATTAGGGGGTGTGCGAGTTTAGTCAGGCCTAAGGCAGCACAAAACCTAAATACACCACTGCATGTGATCAACACTGTTCAGACAAAGGGTCGAGAGCCCTGCAGCCATATAGGACAGCTCAGTGCAGTATGAAAACACCTCCTACAAGCTTCACCAGGAACTGATAGAAATCACAAGACTGCTATATACTGCTAATGAGAAAAGGTATTCAGCTGTTTATATTTACTACAATAATTGCATTTCCATGTTCAGTGTACTGTGGTATATCTGATATAGTGAATGCAGGTTCTGGGTTTAGTAACACTTTAAACCCTTCACGCCTAAGGGTAGAACAAATCTTAATGCCTAAGCACACTTTTGCAACTTTGACATGTGTTAGTAAAACTCTACATATCATCACAACTACTTTGTACATCCAGGTGGATAATACCTTGTTTTTTTCAGGACAAATTGGGCTTTCTTTTATTATCAAAGGAAAGTTGGCCCAACATAGTAAAAATCATATATTTTTTTTAAATGTATCTGTATATTTCTTGCTATTAACATAATTTACCACCAAAGAACAACCCAAAATAAATTCTCCTGTTCCTGACAATTGCAGCGATACCACATATGTGTATGTTAGTTGTTGTATGTACCCGTAGTACAACCCAGAAACAATCCGGCACATTTTGATTTTTTTTATCCTGCCTAAAACACACTGACACTGATACTAATATAAAAAATGTAATTCTGTTTTAAACATAAGACAAAACAAATAAAATCACAGATAGTATTCCTAAAATATGCACAAGAAAAAAAACATTCCAAGTACCCCACAATATACACATAATTTCCAGATTATCTCATACAAAAAGAAAAAAAAGATAAAGAAGAAAAAAGATAAAGAAGAAAAAAAACAGACCCTTCTCTTCAAAACATGGGTACCTTTTCTGGTCTTCCTCCTCACATTCAAAGGTCCACCCAGCTTTCCTATAAAATGTAATTGTACCCAAATTATGATGACCCTGACCTTTGACCCCAACCTTGACCCTAGCACTAACCCTGGCAAACCTTGATCTTGTTATTTTTTTCTTTATTTTTAATATGTTTTTTACACACTTTTGGTTTGTTTACAGTTTCCTCTGCTGCAAAGAGAGGAAAATGTAAACATTTCATTCAGAAGAGGAAGTAAACATAGGGGCGGGCTCACAGTGACTGATCACTGTGATAACCAATCAGAGGCTATCACAGCAATCAAGCGGCCCAGAACCTAAAGTACTTGGTCTGGATCGTTAGTACAAGACCCGGAGCTCTCGGTGAGAATTCTAGGGGGCAGATCTTGGTAGGTTGCGCCCAAACTGTTAAAAAATGACTTTGAGCCAAACTGCAGGAAAAGAAAAAGTCTGCAAGGATTAGTCGCTCATTTCTGTCTAGGGGACTGGAAAAGCACTTTTACTTTCCTAATCCCTTGGCAAAAGACGTTGACCTGATTTTTGAGGGTCTTTAAAAATTAATTACTCTACAAGGTCCTACAATCTGACCCTTAGCAATTATCTTCATTAGGACTCCAAAAACACAGGCAGCATGACTTGGAAACCTGTATGATCCTGCAGGACTACATAAACATAACATGCATATCCAATATATTCATAATTAGAAGGCCTAAGGCTGGCCATAGATGGTTTGAATCTCGGTCGGTTCAGCAGGAACCGGCTGAGATTCGAACAGTGTGTGAGCAGGCTGAGTGTACCAAGTTGATCGATCAATCAACTTGGGAACAACCAGCCTGCCGAATTTACATATGATTATTGCTAGGGACTGCTATAGCCACTAGCAATAACCACTGACTTCTCCCGATGGGGACGGCTCTCCCTGCTCACCCCCTCCCCTGCGTCGGGAGCAGACAATTGCTCAACAGGATGGATTGCCATGTCAGCGCTGTCTGTACTGATGGGGGAATCGTGGCTGCAGGAAAGAAATTTGCGCTAAGGACTGCCTTACACTCATCTGTAGCATACACCTGTTACAGACTGTGTTTTTGTAATCCAATTTTTTAGCTTTGTCGAATCATCAATGAAGAAAAAAAAATCAATTTGTAATTTTGAAGAAGGAATACAATGTAAGATGCAAAAAGTTGCAGTTGACTGTTGACAGTAGCACTGATTCAATTGGTCAGTGTAGTCATGTCACTAGCTCTGAGACAATGCATTATATCATGGGCCTGGAAGATACCGAGTGCTGGCATCACTAACCTAACCTGAACATAGTTTTCTTATCCAATTAATGTATAGTTGATGGATACAACATAAAACATGATAATATCAATCATTTCAAGAAGTAATTACTAAAAGCCTGATGCCTGCTTTCCATACAGGTGGGATACAGACTCTCGTGCCTTGTGGACCTTTGGTGCCAGGTTTTACACAGATCACACTTGTGAGTACAATGTATTTCAGAAGCCGATGGAAAACCAAATTCTCCTTCACAGACACACAGACATTACCTTTTATCAGCACTGATGGATCGGTGGTCAAAGTTCCTATGATGCATCAAACTGCAGATGTTAACTATGGTAAGGAGGAGCAGATTATACAGTATATATATTGCATGGATTGGAATTATAATCTGTTACTATAAAATAGTCTCTCCTTCTCTACTGCCACCTTCCCCTCCCCTCTAAAACATGCCCTGATCACCCCCATACTTAAAAAGCCCTCACTGGATCCCACCAGCCTGAACAACTTAAGACCCATCTCCTTGCTCCTGTTTGCATCAACACTTTTAGAATGCTTAGTCTACAACCTTCTTGGCTCCTACCTCACTGACAACCTTCTTGACCCCTTACAGTCTGGCTTTCGCTACACTCCACTGAAACTGCCCTACTAAAGCTCACTAATGACCTACTAACTAATGGCCTACTAACTAATGACCTACTAACTAATGGCCTACTAACTAATGGCCTACTAACAGCTAAAACTAATGCCCACTACTCCATACTCATACTATTCGATCTCTCTGCAGCCTTTGATACTGTTGACCATCCCTCCTCCTCAAAAAACTCCACTCTCTTGGCCTTCAAGACTCTGCTCTCCTCCTACCTATCACAGCGCTCCTTCATTGTGACCTATAACTCCATTTCCTCCTCTCCACTTCCTCTTTCCGTTGGGGTACCTCAAGGTTCTGTCCTTGGACCCCTTCTCTTCTCCATTTACACCTCCTCCCTTGGTTTGTTAATAAACTCCCATGGCTTCCAATAACACCTCTATGCTGACGACACCCAAATCTATCTCTCTACTCCACACCTCACTCCTTCAGTCTCCTCTCACATTACTAACTTACTAACTGACATATCAGCTTGGATGTCACACCGCTTCCTCAAACTCAATCTTTCTAAAACTGAGCTCATAGTTTTTCCTCCAGTCCATGCCTCTCCCCCTGACTTCTCCATCAAGATCAATGATACAACTATCAGTCCCTCTCCTCATGGCAAGGTACTAGGTATAATCCTAGACTCTGACCTGTCCTTTCAGTCCCAAATCCAATCACTGTCCAAATTGTGCAGACTTCACCTCCGCAACATCTCCAGAATACGCCCCTTCCTAACCGTTGACACAACTAAGCAACTTATTCACTCCCTCGTTATCTCTCGCCTTGACTATTGTAACTTCTTCCTCATTGATCTACCTCTCCGCAAGCTATCCCCTCTTCAGTTTATCATGAATGCTGCTGCCAGACTCATCCACCTTACCAACCGTTTGGTGTCCGCCACTCCTCTCTGCCAATCCCTCCACTAGCTTCCCATTTCCCAAAGAATAATATTCAAAACACTAACCATGGCATACAAAGCCATTTACAATTCTGCCCCAAGCTACATCACCAATCTTATCTCCAAATATCACCCAAGCCGTCCTCTTCGCTCCTCCCAAGACCTTCTGCTCTCTAGCTCCCTTGTCTCCTCCTCCCATGCTTGTCTCCAGGACTTCTCCAGAGCCTCTCCCATCCTCTGGAACTCTCTACCCCAATCTGTCTGCCTATCTCCTACTCTGTCCACTTTTAGGCGATCCCTGAAAACTCATCTCTTCAGGGAGTCCTATCCTGCCTCCAGCTAACAGCATCTTCTACTCCCCTCATCAGTTCATCCCTCACAGTCCCTACCTTTTGTTTCACCAGCCCCTCCCTCTTAGATTGTAAGCTCGCAGGAGCAGGGCCCCTCTAACCCTCTTGATTTGAATTTTACTGTTGCGGTATTGTCTCTCTTTATATTGTAAAGCGCTGCGCAAACTGTTGGCTCTATTTAAATCCTGTATAATAATAATAATAAAATAGCACCTATACCCCCTTTTCAGACAGCTCTTTGTTGTGTTTTAGTTTGACAATGAAAATATAATGTTGAGGTGTTCTGCTAACCTGGGAAAAGGGAATAGATTTCTAATGTCATTTATCTGCTCATGGTTTGGATCTTTTTTTGTTACTATGAGCATTGCTTCCACTGTTCCTTTTCTGGGTTTTTCTTTGGACTGGCCAGTAATCTACAGTAATTATTGGTGACTGGTTTAATAATGGGGACGTCAAATGTGATCATTCTAACAAAACTCTGACACTACCAGAGAGTGTTGGTTCCGGACAAACACTCCTGCCTCTCACACTTTGCTATTTGCCCATCAATATGATAGTCTGCCTTAATAGCCAATAGGAATATGCAGAAGGCAAGAAGGGGCCAATCACTGCTGGGACAAGTTCACCCAGTGCAAAGATGTATGTACCGTCCTGTGCCCATTCTCTGCCCCCTTACTCCTGCTGTGCATGGTTGGCAAGCATTATGCGTGAAGTGCACATGCCTGGCCAATCACTTGTTTTTTTTTTACAACCTAGAAGGTAGTTGCGCATGCATGCTGTGCTTTTTGTGTCAGCTGTAGGTGGATGGAGTGGAAAATGGGCATGTTGGAGCATGGTGTGATAGCAGTAGCTGTTAGAGCAGACATGAAGCTGTGGCCTGCTGGATGCCAGCCATTGATCTGGAGAATGTTGCAAGGGGGCGCCCCCCATTACCTTTGTGCCCAGTGCAGCTGCCTCTACTGCTTACCATCCCTTGTCCCTTCCCTTGTGTCAATGCTCTGTCAGAACAGCTCGGCATTAGAACGATAACACAGTGTATTAGAGGCTGCTGTCAGTAAGTGCATGCATTGGGCTAATCTGAGGTCTGAAGGTGCATGCATTGAACAGGGATCTCTCCCCCTCCTCACTACACCTCCCCCCCTCCCAGGTCAGCTGATCCCCTGCTAGAATGGAGAGGAACCGCTGAACAGCAGCTGTTTCTCTTCACAGGCAGAATGGAGCTGGAATTCGCATCGGACTGGTGTGAACCCAGCCCAAAGGTGCATTAATTCTGACTGATCTTAGGTCTGGAGGTGCATTAATTCTGACTGATCTTAGGTCTGGAGGTGCATGAATTAGGGTTGGTCTGAGGTCTGGAGGTGCATGAATTAGAGCTGGCCTGAGATCTGGAGGTGCATGAATTAGGGTTGGTCTGAGGTCTGGAGGTGCATGAATTAGAGCTGGTCTGAGATCTGGAGATGCATGAATTAGGGTTGGTCTGAAGTCTGGAGGTGCATGAATTTGGGTTGGTCTGAGATCTGGAGGTGCTTGAATTAGGGTTGGTCTGAGGTCTGGAGGTGCATGAATTAGAGCTGGTCTGAGGTCTGGAGGTGCATGAATTAGGGTTGGTCTGAGGTCTGGAGGTGCAAGAATTAGAGCTGGTCTGAGGTCTGGAGGTGCATGAATTAAAGCTGGCCTGAGATCTGGAGGTGCATGAATTAGAGCTGGTCTGAGGTCTGGAGGTGCATGAATTAGAGCTGGTCTGAGGTCTGGAGGTGCATGAATTAGGGTTGGTCTGAGGTCTGGAGGTGCATGAATTAGAGCTGGTCTGAGATCTGGAGGTGCATGAATTAGAGCTGGTCTGAGGTCTGGAGGTGCATGGATTAGAGCTGGTCTGAGATCTGGAGGTGCATGAATTAGGGTTGATCTGAGGTCTGGAGGTGCATGAATTAGAGCTGGTCTGAGGTCTGGAGGTGCATGAATTAGAGCTGGTCTGAGATCTGGAGGTGCATGAATTAGAGCTGGTCTGAGGTCTGGAGGTGCATGGATTAGAGCTGGTCTGAGATCTGGAGGTGCATGAATTAGGGTTGGTCTGAGGTCTGGAGGTGCATGAATTAGGGTTGGTCTGAGGTCTGGAGGTGCATGAATTAGAGCTGGTCTGAGATCTGGAGGTGCATGAATTAGGGTTGGTCTGAGGTCTGGAGGTGCATGAATTAGGGTTGGTCTGAGGTCTGGAGGTGCATGAATTAGAGCTGGTCTGAGGTCTGGAGGTGCATGAATTAGGGTTGGTCTGAGGTCTGGAGGTGCATGAATTAGAGCTGGTCTGAGGTCTGGAGGTGCATGAATTAGAGCTGGTCTGGAGGTGCATGAATTTGGGTTGGTCTGAGGTCTGGAGGTGCATGAATTAGGGTTGGTCTGAGGTCTGGAGGTGCATGAATTAGAGCTGGTCTGAGGTCTGGAGGTGCATGAATTAGAGCTGGTCTGAGGTCTGGAGGTGCATGAATTAGGGTTGGTCTGAGGTCTGGAGGTGCATGAATTAGAGGTGGTCTGAGATCTGGAGGTGCATGAATTAGGGTTGGTCTGAGGTCTGGAGATGCATAAATTAGGGCTGCTAGAAGTTCTGAAGGTGCATGCACTGGGACTAGTATACATTAATGGTAAATATGGACAGGTTTTGTGTGTGCACCAGTTAATATAATAATAGTTATTATTATTATTATGTTTAATTTGCCATTAACAGTAAATTATACATTCAAAAATTGGAAACAAATATTACAACTACGGCACACTATTGTTTACTTGCAAACTAGTTGACCAATTCTTGTAAAATTGATCGAAAAGGTTGCCAACCACTGGTTTAAAACTTCTGTCCAATTTTTATTACTCTCTTTGTCTTCCTGTCATGGTGACACTCTCAATCCTTAGTTTCTTGTCCTGGTGTCACCAGAGCAAGAAGCAAGGGGAGCTCTCCCCTTTAAAGGCTTTAAAGCCACCAGAACCTGGGGGCATTACTAACTCTAGTGTACCTGTCTTACAGCACTGCAAATATTATTGCCAATATGAAAATACAGCTACCCAAGACAAGTCAACCAATAAATCATACTGATTTAGTAAACTTGAACTTGATGGGCTGCTGTAATGTACTGCACTTTTTTGTCACCAATCTTGTCAGTGGCAAATGTTTGTGAACCAACAGACAACATGAACAAAGTCAAAGATACCGCAATTCCTGTTATGTGTGGTCCTTGCAGGTGTTGTTACAAGATCTGACACCATTTTCCTCCTCCCTTTTTAGAAATCTGTAGGAGGGAGACGTTAAAATATTTAGCAAAAGTTATATTTATAAAGTTCATGCAGACCAATGAGGGAGTACTGGAGGGTCATGAATGGAGCACCACCATTGTATAGTTTTTCTCATAATATGTATTTTGTATATACTTCTCCAGGCCAGTTTGAAACCACTTCTTCTGAGAAGTTTACAATAGTGGAGCTGCCTTACCTAGGGAACACAGTCAGTATGTTTGTGGTACGGCCCACAGACAAGAACACACCATTATCTTCTATTGAAGCAAGCTTGACATCAAAGAGCATAGCACTGTGGACCAGCTCCATGAAGACATTCAAAATGGACATCTTTATGCCCAGGTAATAATATATGAAAGAATGCTTTCAAATAGTAAGTAAATTGAAATCTGATATATCACTTATAAATGGATGTTAGTATATTAAATAAATTCTCCACCAAATTTTTAAATCTCTCTGGCACTCTGTCAATTCGTTTGCCCAAACTAATCTGTTTCGATTTCATCACTAATTTCCCTATTTTACTTATAATGTACAGTATGCAGCTAGAGGAATTAGGGCAGGGGTAGGCAGCCTTAAAGAGGTGGAGATCTACCTGAACAACACAGGAAAAGTCAAAGCTCACCGGGCACAGCCACCTTCTCACACCTGATTCAAACCTCTAATTGCGGTACTACCGCGTCGCAATCACGTGTATTGAAAGGCAATCATAAGTTTAAATCAGATGGTGAGGAGGCAACATATCGCCTGCTCACCACCTGTAAACACACACTCAGGTCACTTTTCTGCTGCATTTGTGAATGAGCCCTTAGTTGCATTCTGCAGCGGCACCCTTAGGGCTCTTTCACGAGCAAAGTTGGGGGGTGGTAAAATAGCAGGATATAATAGACGTCTATGGCTAAGCGCAGCAAACCAGTAACACCGTACTGCACCTGTGATGTGGGTAAACCGCAGTGCATCAATGTGAAAGTAGCCCTATACTATTGTGCCCAGTGTATTACTTCACACTGACCTGAAGATCTCTTCTTTCCTGCTGCTGGCACCACTCTGGAGATCTCTAGCCGGGATAAGAGATGGAGTACAGTTGGTATCACTCCGCATGGCACAGGAGGCATCGGTTCATGTGGCTCTTGCTCCCTACTACAGCTCCAACTTTACAAGTACAGTAAAACCTTGGATTGCGAGTAACACGGTTAACAAGCGTTTTGCAATACGAGCAGTTTGTTTTTTAAATCCTGACTCGTTTGCGATCGCTGTCTCGTAAAACGAGTAGGTTTAAGCCTCTGTGCATACAATACCACATATGGCCAGTGGTGCGGGGGCGCTGGTGAAGCTCGGAGACTGTCGGAAGACGCCGCAAATACTTGGAAATACCAAAAGTATCAACAGTTCCCGAGCATTTCCAAATGTTTCCAAGCGCTTCCGAGCCTCAGCAGTGCCACCACACCTCTGGCCACCTACGGTATTGAATACACCAGCGTCCTCGGACCTCTGGCCACATACAGTACTGCATTTACAGGCAGTCCCTGTGGAACGAATTATCTGAGTTTCCATTGTTTCCTATGGGGAAACTTGCTTTGATATACGAGTGATTTGGATTACAAGCATTCTCCTGGAACGAATTATGCTCCTAATCCTAGGTTTCACTGTATTCCCTCTGCATCACACTCTGTTTGATGCTCTGGGACGGTGGGTCAAACCCAGACCACAATCTGCCAGTCACCTGTCCACAATCTACATGTTGCTGACCCCCAAATTAGATTGTTTTGGTTGGATTCATAATGCAATGTGGCAGGACAGAGATCTGGGAGGGAGATCTCACAACTGGAGCCCCAGAGAGATATAGGAATTTGAAGGGATATTAAACTAATTGGCATACCAATACCTAAAATATCTGTTTTGGGTGGACCTACCTAACTTTTAAATCTATTTGGCAACTTTGACTTGTCGGTAAAAGGATCCCCTGTAAAAAAAATAAAGGAAACACTGCTGCCTCTGCTGCCCAAACACTGATTTGTTAACCAAAAATCCCTGGATGAAGTCTCTTAAAAAAATCAGCACTTCTGGGATTGTTGATCTCCTGGTCTGCCAAAGCTCTCAGTGGTCCTTTCACCAAACCCAATGGCACTAGAGGAGACCGTCACTGGCAGCGGGAGGGGGAAATATCTTGTTTCCTTTTTACAGAGAACACATTTACTGCACAAAATGTTTATATGCCCCATACCTAGGTTAATGATCTTTAATTTCCAAACCCCCAAATCTGATGTAGCTTGATGATTCCATTCCTAAAATCTGAAATAAGACTTTTTGCCAACAAGGTCATAAACCTTCGAGCACTTATGGAGTAATGTTCTGCTCAATTTAAAAATATTTCAGGTTGAAGAGAATGTTATTCTGCTGAGTTTATCACATATTAGTACTGGAGTTTGTTCTTGCTGCGCTACGATTTCTCAGTTGAATGGTTTCTTATGGTTGCATTATCAATGTCATGTCATGCACTGACACAGTACCTTACTATTGCTTGTTTGATTTTCAATTACAGATTCAAATTGGAAAGCCACAGTGACCTAAAGGTGTTATTACCAGCCCTGGGAGTCTTGGATATTTTTGATCCAAGGAAAGCTGATTTTAAAGGGATGTCAGGTAATTTTTTTCATTTTGCCTTTGTATATATATATATATATATATATATATATATATATATATATATATCTATAAAACCTTTTTTCGCTTAAGGGCCAGATTCAATGTATGTGAATGCATGGAGGGCCGCATGAATACGAGGGTTGTTATGCACAGGGGGAGATCAAGAGGTGGTTATGCACGGGGGGGATACAGAGGTGGCTATGCATCTAGAGGGGGACACGTATTGTTGGGAGCATAAGTACGCCGGGAGGTACGTAAGTGTATGTAACTTAG
>BLSH010276656.1:1197444-1208515 GCA_018402905.1 Glandirana rugosa | reverse complement strand
TTTAGGAACTTTAAATTACAATGAAAAAAAAAAATGAAATAGGAATCTAAATTTTTCGCCTACAACTATCTCGTCAACCTTTTAAAAGATCTTCTCTAAGTGTCTTCTAGTTTGGTCAATTTGGTAAAGTCGCTGACAATTTACCAGGGTTCCTTTTGGGAACATCCGACCACCCGTGTTCCACACTTGTCACCACCAACGGTGTAAAAAGACATGGTAGAAATGTTACTGAATAACATGGGAATTATACGAAGGTAAAAAAAAGAAGATGCCTTTTACTACGGAAATATACCTCATTGCCATTGTAAAGATGGTACAGAAAAATGTGGCAACCACCACTGTTCACACCTTGTGCCCACCAGCCTACAAGGGTTTTCCTTGGGACCATTTAACAGTCGCTGAAATGGTTTAACTGGTTTGATCTTCTGTGAATCTCTTCTAGAAAATTTTCCAACTGCTCTATCAACATCCGCTTTTTAAATCTAAGGATAAAGTAAAAAAAAAAAGTAACATTAAATTTCAAGGATTTCTCATTCCCATCTGATGAACTGCTTTAGTGATTTGTACTAGCTTATTTAACCACTTCCAAACCAAGCCTGTTTTTGGGGTTCGGTGGTTACGAGTTACAAATTGTTTTTTTTTTTGCTATAAAATTACTTAGAACCCCCAAACAAAGGGATTTTATTAAAACTTACCGTAAAATCCTTTTCTCCGAGTTCACTGACAGACGCAGCTCTTCATTGACTTTGTGGGGTTTTATGTTCGTCCAACTAGGAGTTAACTAGGCAGGGAAAAGAATCAGCTGGCCCCTCCCCTGGGGGCCGTCCTCTCTTCCTACATTAAACCCCCTCACAGTATAGCTCTTCAGTTCGTACACAAGCCGTACCAAAACAGAGCCCAGAGGGGTGGGTGCTGCGTCTGTCAGTGAACTCGGAGAAATGGATTTTACGGTAAGTTTTAATAAAATCCCTTTTTCTCCTTACATTCACTGACAGACGCAGCTCTTCATTGACTTTGTGGGGACGTCCCCAAGCCGTGTCAAAAAAGAGGGGTGGGTAAACGCAAACAGTACCCAACTGAACCTCTGAGGAGGCGCCAGTCGCGCCTACACTGCCGCCTGCAGAACTTTGCGGCCAAAAGCAGCATCCGAAGATGCAAACACATCAACTTTGTAAAACTTAGTGAAAGTGTGAACCGAGGCCCAAGTGGCCGCCTTGCACACCTGTGACACCGAGGCCTGGTGTCTGAAGGCCCAGGAAGTACTAACCGCCCGGGTAGAATGAGCCGTGACCGGAAAAGGGGGAACCTTGCCCCGAACAGAATACTCATGGGTCACGGTTTTTCTAATCCACTGAGAAATCGTAGCCGAAGAGGCCGCCAATCCTTTGCGCGGGCCCTCTGGCAGAACAACAAGGCGTCAGCTTTACGAAAGGGAGCTGTAGCAGCCAAGTACACCCGTAAGGCCCTAACTACGTCCAAGGCATGCAACTCGAATTCCTTCGGGTGCGATGGACGAGGGCACAATGAAGGCAGAATAATATCTTCATTGATATGAAAAGAAGAGACTACCTTCGGGAGAAAGGAAGGAAGGGGTCGCAAGACCGCCTTGTCCTTATGCATCACCAAATAAGGAGACTTGCACGAGAGGGCAGCCAATTACGACACCCGTCTGGCAGAAGTGATGGCAACTAAGAAAGCCACCTTCTGCGACAGAAGCTGCAAGGGAATCTCCCTGATATTTTTATAAGGTGGTTTTTGAAGAACAGAAAGCACCAGATTCAGATCCCACGGAGCCATCGGGGGTCTCACCCGAGGCGCCACATGTCGCACACCTTGTACGAAGGTACGAATCAGAGAGTGCGAAGCCAAAGGTCTCTGAAAGAGTATGGCTAAGGCCGAGATCTGGCCCTTGAGAGTACTCAAGGCCAAATGCTTATTCAGGCCCTGCTGTAAAAAGGTCAGGACCCTGGAGACGACAAACGAGCGAGGGTTATAGCCCTCTGCCTCGCACCAAGCAATGTAAGCCTTCCAGGTGCGGTGATAAATCCTGCGAGAAGTGCACTTGCGAGCTTTTAATAGAGTAGGGATCAAGGAGTCGGCCACTCCCCTATCCCTCAGCACCTGGGACTCAATAGCCAAGCCGTCAAAGCCAGCGAGGGTAAAGCAGGGTGAAATATGGGTCCTTGAGACAGGACTCGTCTCGCATCGGAAGCCGCCAAGGGGCGTCTGCCACCATTTGCACCACGTCGGTGTACCAGGTGCGCCGAGGCCAATCTGGGGTCACCAGAATGGTCGGTATGCCCTCCATCATTATTCTGCGCACCAATCTCGGAAGCAGACGTACCGGAGGGAAGGCGTACAGGAGACTATAATGGCTCCAGGGGGCCACTAGAGCATCCGTGGCCACTGCCAACGGATCCTTTGTTCTGGACACAAAGGTTCTCACTTTGTGATTGAACCGGGATGCCATGAGATCCACATCCGGTGTCCCCCACCTGTTACAAATCTGATTGAACACCTCCGGCGGAGGGACCACTCCCCCTGGTCCAGCTTCTGGCTACTGAGAAAGTCTGCCCGCCAGTTCTCCACACCTGGGATGTAAATTGCTGAGATCGCCGGAACGTGAAGTTCCGCCCAACGCAGAATCAGAGCTGCCTCCGCAGCCGCCGCTGGGCTCCGTGTGCCGCCCTGATGATTCACATACGCCACCGCCGTGGCATTGTCTGATTGAATTGGGATCAGACGGCCCTGCAATCTCTTTGTCCAATGAAAAAGACACAGCCTGATTGCTCTCAGTTCCAGCACGTTGATGGGCAGGCGGGCCTCCCAACGACCCTGGGCTGATAGCTGTCCCAGGACTCCACCCCAGCCCTTCAGGCTGGCGTCCATGGTGATCACCGTCCACTGAAGGGGCAGGAATGACTTCCCCCTGAGAGAGGGCCGAGTCCCGAAGCCACCAGGTCAGAGAAGCCCTGGTCTGAGGGCCCAACCGGATCGGAAGATCTAATGACCGGTGGGACTTGTCCCACTGAGTCAGAATTGCTCGTTGAAGCAAACGAGTGTGACTCTGGGCAAAAGGTACCGCCTCGAAGGAGGAGACCATGAGCCCCAGCACCCTCATACAGAACCGCAAGTAAGACTGACGGTGCGATAGAAGGGTGCGCACAGCCGACTGTAAGCCCTGCAGTTTTGTCGGAGGGAGAAACACCTTCACCTGTTCTGTGTCCAGAATGAGACCCAGATACTCCAGACGGCAGGAAGGAGACACTGACTACTTCTTCAGGTTGAGTAACCAGCCGAAGTCCAGCAGGGAGGCCATTGTGATGTGCACATTCTCCTCCAGGGCAGATACAGAGTCCGCTCGCAGGAGCAGATCGTCCAGGTATGCCACTATGGCAATGCCCCTCTGACGCAGCAACGCCAACACCGGGGCTTGCAACTTCGTGAACACCCGGGGCGTGGAAGTCAGGCCGAAAGGGAGAGCTACAAATTGAAAATGGCGATCCCCAATAGCGAACCTCAGGAAGCGCTGATGGCGTGGATGGATGGGTACATAGGGGTACGCATCCTTTATGTCCAACGATGCCAAGAATTCCCCCTGGTGAAGGGCGGCCACAACCGACTGAACAGACTCCATCCTGAACTTCCGCGCCCTGACAAACTTGTTCAGGGCCTTCAGGTCCAGAATGGGCCGAAATCCGTCCCCTTTCTTGGGTGCCACAAAAAGAGTCGAGTAAAAACCTCGAAATCTCTCTCCTGGGGGAACCGGTACAATCACTCCCTGGTCTGAGAGGGCCTGTACCGCCCTGGAAAGGGCCTGTCTGCGCTCTAGCGGGAGGTTTAAATTTGATGGGAAGAACCTGTCTGGGGGTAGAGTGACGAACTCTATCCTGTACCCGGTGGACACCACCTCCCGGACCCAGCGGTCGGAAAATGAGAGCCAGCCACCGATCTGCGAACCCCAGAAGACGTCCCCCCACCCGACACTCGGATGGGGGCAACCCTACAAAGGCAGAACATCCACGGCCGCATCACAGAGGTAATTAATCCCCTGGAGCAAATACTAAGCCTTCTGCGGCGCCTCCATCAGGCGACCGCCTACCAAGTCCTTCCTAAGTTCCTCCATGCATTCAGAGAAATGCTGTGCTGCCATGGCCGCAGCCAAAGCAGGTCGCACAGCAGAGCCCGCATTCAAGAACAGGGACTTCAAAAGTGCCTCTGTCTTTCTATCAGCGGGATCCTTGAAGGAAGGAGTCCCTTCCATAGGAATGGTAGTCGCCTTGGTAAGGCATGCAATGGGTGGGTCCACCACAGTTGATTCCCATTTCTTCAGGAAGCTCTCCTCAAAGGGATAACGCACAGCAAAATGTGCAGTCAGTGAGGAGGAACGCTGAGGGTGTTGCCATTCACGATATAGGAAATGGTCAAAGAATTCATTGTAAGGATAGGCCTTGGGGGGCCTAGAAGACTCGCACACAAACAGATCGCGATTCGCCATCTTGGTCCAGCTGCAACTTAGTGCAAATGCCAGCGATAATAGTGGCAACCAGCACTTTTATTTGGTCAGCAGCTGGCTCCTGGTCCCCCTCAGTTAACACACTGTCACCACCCGTCTCCTCTTCAGACAGGTCCCCCGGGGTCCCAGAGACCCTGGAGGCCACCTCTGGCTCAGAATCTTCCCCTGAGGATAAAGGAGGGGGAGGGGGGACGCTTCCTGGGGACCCGTGGAGCGGCGTCCCCCCGTGGGAAAAACTCAGAGAACACAGCCCGGAGCTGGGTGAGAAAAGCCCCTTGGGTCAGACTGTGTGTCTGCTGATGCCACCTGCAGGTTCAGCAGGGAGATCAGCCATTGCCAGAAATGACACAGGGATGTAAGGGACGCCCAGCACACAACCACACACCCACAGGGAGTCAGAGGACAGCACCCCACCACCACCAGCACCCGGAGGGAGCCCAGCTATACCTGCAGTTCCAGCTGCCTTCTAGCGCAGATCGTCTGTAAGAGCTGCCCCTGTCACCGCCGTTCTGTGAGGAGAGAGAGAAGCTGCAGCCACGTGTACAAATGCAGAGCATGCAGTGAAAATGGCCGCCAGGAAACACTAGAGGCCGAATACTCCTCACAGGCAACGTGCAGTACCGAAAATGGCCGCTCCCATAGACTGACAATGTCCGCGGCTACGGCAAAATGGCGGCCGAATGCCGCATGGCGATCCGGACGAGAAGGCCGAACGAACGCGCGGTGCTGGGGGGGGGGGCGAGGTGTGGCAGGGGGCAAGATGGAGGGCTGATCCCACCGGTGGCTACCCCGGACAAGCCGCCGTTACCGTGAATGCACAACTTTTGCGGACGTCGGGCCCTCTTCACACCCTGTGACCGGGGGGAGGCAGGGCGCTCACTTACCGGTCCGACGCCACGGTAGCCACCAGAAAGCAGACTTCGCGCCCTTGACGGCGGTATGCTGCAGGCCCAAAGTCACCCTGCCGAACGCATCGGTAAAGGGGACCAACAGGGGGATTTCATCCCGGGCCTCCCGCATGGAACGGGAAAGATGCGGTGGGTCCCCCATAGAGGGACTGGCTTCGCATCATGTTGGCCAGGTCGGGGAAAGTACAGAGCTCCAGGACTCTCTATGCCCCGACCGGCTTCTTGATAGCAGATCATCTTGATTGCAGTAAAAAATAAAAAATAAGATAAAAAAGAAAAATGGTCATAATCAGGACCGCAGTTCCCTATAGGGAAGCCAGGTCAACTCCTTGCGAACTAGGCATTGAAACGGAAGAGCTATACTGTGAGGGGGTTTGATGTAGGAAGAGAGGACGGCCCCCAGGGGAAGGGCCAGCTGATTCTTTTCCCTGCCTAGTTAACTCCTAGTTGGACGAACATAAAACCCCACAAAGTCAATGAAGAGCTGCGTCTGTCAGTGAACGTAAGGAGAAATATATATTTTCTTCTAACACCCTAGAGAATAAAATGGCGGTCATTGCAAAACTTTGTGTCACAACATATTTGCGCAGCAGTCTTCCAAGCGTGCTTTTTTTTTTTTTTAATAAATTCAATTTTTTTTAGTTAAAAAATAAGAAATCATTAAAGTTAGGCCAATTTTTTTCTATATTGTGAAAGATAATGTTACGCCGAGTAAAATGATACCAAACATGTCATGCTTCAAAATTGTGTCCGCTCGCGGAATGGCGACAAACTTTGCAACTTAAAAATCTCCATTGGCGACATTTAAAAAATTCTACAGTTTAGCAGTTTTGAGTTACAGAGGAGGTCTAGTGCTAAAATTATTGCTCTAGCTCTACCGATTGCGGCGATACCTCACATGTGTGGTTTGAACACCTTTTTACATATGTGGGCGGGACTTACGTATGCGTTCGCTTCTGCACGCGAGCTCGGCGGGACGGAGCGCTTTAAATTTTTTTTTTTTTTATTTATTTTGCTTTTTACTTTTTATTTTTACACCGTTCTTTAAAATAAAAAAATGTATCACTTTTAGTCCTATTACAAGAAATGTAAACATTCCTTGTAATAGAAAAAAACATGCCAGGACCTCTTAAATATGAGATCTGGGGTCAAAAAGACCTCAAACCTCATATTTACACTAAAATGCAAAAAAATAAATAAATAAATAAAAAAATTGGAAAAAAAAAAGGGCCCTTTGGGCGGACGTGACGTCATTTCTGCCCGGCCGTACTATGGACACTGGGGGGGAACGGATTCAATCATCTCCGCCACTGCCGGCAGGTCCGGTAAGCGGCGGGGATGACGGGAGAGCGGCGGGGGGGCACCGCTGATAAAAGTGATCTTGCGGTGAATCCGCCGCTAAGATCACTTTTATCTTGTTCAGAATCGCCGGCAGAAAAAAACGGTACCTGAATGGTGCCTGGAGCTCCAGATATCACCACTCAAACCCAAGGACATCATATGGGGTATGAACTCACCAGACTGATAATACACAGCTTTAAACCAGCTCAAAGTCATTCACTTATAACAGGTTATATCTGCTCAATCCATCACTTCAAGGGCGGCCCACCTAAGAATAGGCAATTCACATAGCATAATTCCGTTTAAAAGAATGTATTAATCTAAAGACCGCCCCCCTTGTGATCGCACAAGAATTCAATTTGAAACCTTCATAAATATAAGATAGCCTGCTCTGTCACCGGTTGGATGGAAACGCCGTCATTCCTCTCCTACATCCATTGCTCAGAATGGGGTTCGGGCTGCTTCACTCCACTTGCGACAGTCCTCGCATCCAGACGCTGCTAGGTCACGGCGTGTGAAGCAGCCCGAACCCCATTCTGAGCAGTGGAGAGTGAACAGAATTATGCTATGTGAAGTGCCTTTTCTTCCTCATGTGGGCTGCTCTTGGAGTGATGGATTGAGCAGATATAACCTGGAATAAGTGGATGACTGAGAGGTGTAGACCCTGGTGTTTGGGTGCACGTTTTGAAAACATTGTTTGGAAACTTTTTACCACTCACCTTTATTCAATCTACCATCATCACGCTGTCTGATCATATGGGACTACTTTCAAAAAGTCAGCCACACTTTTGCTGTGTGGTGGCGAGCGCTGCTGTGTTTATTAACAACCAAAGATATGTCTGAGGGACTGTTTTTATTCATATGTGTGTACACCACAGCGCTGGGTTCTGCGTGTAGGCCTTTTTTGTTGATTATTATAATGTGTTTAGCATAAAAGCAGTCTGGTTCTGTCTACTATATTCTTGGTAACAAACGAGAACTAAATCTCATCAACGCATGAATTGTTTTGTGGCTTATTTTACTCGATGGGAAGTTCATAACTATGAATCTATATGTGGTCATCCTCATTAGCCAATTTAATTTGCATCCTCAGTTCCTGCATTGTCACACAATCCATTCAGCCAGTGTGTACTGCAGGCGGTACAACAGAAGCCAGCCGTTTGGCTGGCTTCTGTCTAAGGGGCATGACCGAAAAAGGTCTGCTGATCGGCTCCCTATGGCTGAGAGCGCTGACCAGAGTGTTCAGGCGAGGGGGGTGGGGGAGCATACAATACGGGCCCATCATTATGACGGGGGTTGGCAACCTTTGGAACTTCCAGGAAGTGTTGATGGTTTGTGAATGAGTGTGGAGCAGGACTAGTAGACCAGGATGTGCTTATCATAGGTAAAAACTACTGGGTTTGAAGATGGCTGAGCAGTCCAACCTAATAAAACCTATATTCCTGGGCTGAATCACCCTTTGTCTTCATATTTTTCATCAAGACTCTGTTGGAAGATCTTTGTTTCTGAACCGCTGGTTGCCTGGCAGCCAAAGCAATTACATAGAACTCACTATCAGTTTCTCATTTAATTTTACATTACCAGGAATATAGCAGACAGAGCCAGACTGCTTTTCCTGCAGCAAGAGGAATAACACTTGATTTTAGCATGTGATACAGATCGCGAGATCTCACCATTGGAGATACACAAGTCTGTGGGCGACCAAGTAAACTATTAAAAAGTTTGATTTCTTTTTTTTCCCAGCAAAAAAAGCAGACAAAAATTACTAAACATCTATATAACTACAATCTGAACATACTCCTGTAATTGGATGGAATGAGGTGAGGACTTCTAGTGTTATTACTATAATACAGGTTTCTGGACAATTTCCTGCAGTCTTTTATGCATAATGACGTAATTTGCCTGAAATACTACGTGATACACATAGCTAGTATATTTAATTCTGAAAAATTAACACAGCCTACCTTGCTGCCTCTTTGATGACACTTTGCAAGAAGAAAAGCCGTGTCTGTAGAGTGCCTTGTACTTCTTGTAGCAAAGTAAAGATAGGCTCATACTCTAAAAACAAAGAAAACAATTATAACCTGCCAGCCTGTATGAATGAATGCAATACTGTTGTTTCAAATTAGCATTTTAAATTGTGGAAGAGAATTTAACAAAGAATATTGTGGAGAATTACAAAAAAGGAACACACAAATCCATTTCTTTTTCTGTGTACTCTTCCTAAATTATGCGCAACTATAAATGCAGTAATTTGTACCGATTTTACTAATTAATCACTTCAGCTTCAGAAGGTTTTACCCACTTCCTGACCAGGCCATTCTTTGCGATACAGCACTGCATTGCTTTAACTGACAATTGCGCAGTTGTGCGACATTGTACCCAAATAAAATTAAGGCCCCTTTTTCCCCACAAACAGAGCGTTCTTTTGGTGGTATTTGATCATCTCTGCTATAAACAATAAAGACTGACTATTTTGGAAAAAAACAAATATTTTTTACTTTCTACTATTCAATAAAAAAACCAAATTTCTTCATCAATTTAGGCCAATTTGTATTCTGCTACATATTTTTGGTAACATTTTTTTTTAAAAAAAATAGGATTTTTTGACTTACCGTAAAATCCTTTTCTCACTGACAGACGCAGCCTCTTATTCTTGACATGTGGGGTTTATGCACCTTTCACTAGGAGTGGACTAGGCAGAACGTAGTTCGGCTCAAAGCAGACACAGCCCCTCCCAGGGGGCAGTCCTCACTTGCCATAACCCCTCCTGCCCTGCTCAGCAAGCCAGTTCGTAACAAGCAGTACAAACTCAAACAAAGAGGGGTGGGTGCTGCGTCTGTCAATGAACTCAGAGAAAAGGATTTTACGGTAAGTCAAAAAATCCTATTTTCTCTTTCGTTCATTGACAGACGCAGCCTCTTATTCTTGACATTTGGGGATGTCCCAAAACAGTGTCACAATGAGGGGTGGGCAACAACAACAGTACCTAACCGAAGAGTTCTCCGGGAGGTGCCAGACGTGCCTCACCCCACCGCCTGCAAACCTTTGCGACCAAAAGCAGCATCCGCGGACGCTGCAACAACAACTCTGTAAAATTTTGTAAAAGTGTGCACCGAGGCCCAAGTGGCCGCCTTGCACACCTGAGAAACCGATGCCTGATGTCGGAAAGCCCAGGAGTACTAATCGCCCTGGTAGAATGAGCCGTGACCGTAAGGGGGGGCTCCTGGCCCCGAACAGCATACGCATGGGTCACAGTCTGTCGTCGCCAACGGGTAATAGTGGCGGACAAGGCCGCTATCCCCTTGCGCAGACCAACCACCGTGACAAATTAGCGCATCCAGCCTCCGAAAAGAGGCCGTGGCCGCCAGATACACCCGCAGAGCCCTAACCACATCCAGGGAGTGCAAAGCAACCTCCTTAGGATGAGAAGGGGCGCGGACACAGCGAGGAAGGACAAAGTCCTCATTGATGTGAAAAGAAGAGACCGCCTTCAGTAAGAAGGAAGGAGAAGGGGAGCAAATCCGCCTTATCCCTATGTAGGCCCAAGTACGGGGACCTACAGGACAGAGCCGCCAGCACTGAAACCCGCCTAGCGGATGAAATGGCCAACAAGAAAGCCACTTTCTGCGAAGGCAGCTGCAGGGGATTTTTCCCTGATATTTTCGAAAGGCAGCTTCTGAAGCACTGAGAGGACCAGATTACGGTCCCAAGGCGCCAAAGGCGAATGTACCTGGGAGCGACATGACAAACCCCCTGGACAAAGGTATGAATCAATGAATGCGTCGCCAAGAGACGCTGAAAAAGAAACGCCAGGGCAGAAATCTGTCCCTTAAGCGTTCTCAATACCAACTTGTGCTCTAGGCCTTGCTAAAGGAAGGCCAGCACCCGAGCCACGGAGAAAGAACGGGGGTTCCATACCCCGCCTCACACCAGGCAATGGAAGCCTTCCAGATGCGGTGAGAAATCTTATGCAAAGTACCATAAGCGCCTTGAGCATAGCGGGGATCACTGAACCCGCAGAGGGGGAAGCGCTCCTAGACGAAGGGTCCCGGGGTAGAACGTGGGCCGAAATAGGAGCGACCGAAACTGCCGGACCGATAACTTAGGGTCCACAATTTCCTACCCCCTGAGAGACCAAGTCACTAGGGGCGATACGAGTTCCGCGAATACCATGAAACGTATTCTAAAGAGTGGCGTAGACCTTCCGAAGGTAACGGACCACACTCCGCCCCATACCTTGGGGGCAAGAAAGAGGCACCGAGCCCACGACCGGAAGGAAATCGTTCCGGATCTCGTGTTCAAC
>BLSH010276656.1:1160738-1176925 GCA_018402905.1 Glandirana rugosa | reverse complement strand
CTGTTTTGCGAATTCAGTCCGTAAAGATAACTTCCGATACCCCAGTCTTTACGAAAATTAGACGGTTTTTTCTTCGAGTACATTAAAAAAACTCGCTGTCCGCAAAACGAAGTCCGCTTTCTTGCGATTAAATACACTTGGCCCTGGTAACTTTACTAACCATAAACCGAACAACTCGCAAAATCGCGATGTTCGATCCACACTTGTCCTGGATTTCCATTCAGATACTATTCTAAATGGACATCCATGTCATTTATAAAGAGTTTTCACGGGTCAAATCCTCTATAAATCTACACATCGCCGCACGACCGCGCAATTGTCATTCAAAATGCAACAGCGCTGAAACCTGAAAATTGGTCTGGGCAGGAGGGGGGTTTAAGTGCCCAGTAAGCAAGTGGTTAAAAAAACAAAAAAAAAAACCTCAGACGGTGAAGTCACCGGCTGCTACACATCTAAATATCTCCTAAACTGGGCACTTTTGAGAAATATTTACTGTACCTACAGGTAAATCTTATCATAGACTTACCTTTAGGTCCTGTTCACACCTAGCTTGTAGCGCTAAAACGCTCAACAAGCCAAATACCAATCATTTCAATGGTCCCGGTTCACATAAATTAGCGTTCTTTCGCCTGAAGCAAAACGCCTGTCGCTCAAAAAAATTACATGAGCTTCTTTTTTGGCAGATTAAAAGCATTTCTGACCCCATAGCCTTCAATAGAAATGCCTGACTTAAGCGTTTTGTCACTCGTTTTCTGTTCAAATAGCAGTTCTCCACCCCTAATTTCCTGAGATACGCAAGTGCTTATTCTCTACTCGCCAGGACCTCAAGAAGCCAGCATCTTGCAGAATGTGACAGCCCTCACACTTTCAACAGTCATGCAGTAAAATAGCAAACCAGTCAACTGTTTTGATGATAACCTGGATACTAATAACAGTCACCACCAGTCATCATCTGACCAACTTTGCAGTCAACACCGTTCAGATAACTTTTCGACAAGGTATCCAAGCCTCAGAAATGAATTATTGTTGCCAAGAGCTGCACTGTGAAGGTACTGGATGGCTTCAAAAACTGACTTAAAACAAACATGTTTTCAAGGTCGGGCTGCACCAACCAAATAAATCCAAACTTCTGAAAAGCTGCAGTACCCATGATGCTGCTTGGCAGTTGATTGGTAAGAGTCTACTTACAAGGAACCCATACAGATCAGTAACCAGGAGTGGAAGAGATCTTCCACAGTCAGACAGTAATTTCTTATGGCAGCATAGTGGCAAAGCAGTTAGCACTTCCGCCTAACGACATTAGGGCCATCTGTTCAAATTTCAACCATGGCACTACCTGCCTGGAGTTTGCAAGTTCTCCCTGTGCCTGCGTGGGTTTCCTCCGGATACTCCAGTTTCCTCCCACACTCCATAGACATGCTGGTAGGTAAATTGGCTCCTGTAAATTGGCCTTATGTGTATGTATGAAAGTGAGTTAGGGACCTTTGATTGTAAGCTCCTTGAGGGCAGGGACTTATGTGAATTTTATATATATATATATATATATATATATATATATATATATATATATATATACATATACACATATACATACACACACACACACATATATTGCGTAAACTGACAGCGCTATACAAGTACCTGTAATTAATAAAAGCTTTAAAAAGGAACTACAATGCACTTGATAACCGGTAAAATCTATAATGCTGGAATCCTTAGCTTAACTGCTGCAAGTGTGCATACCTGATAATTATTATTATACAGGATTTATATAGCGCCAACAGTTTGCGCAGCGCTTTACAATTTAATACGAGAGGAATCAGAGGGCCCTGCTGATTAGAGCTTACAATCTAAGAGGGAGGGTCAATTCATACAAAAGGTAATAGCTGTGGGGGATGAGCTGATGTAGAAAGTAAGACAGTGTATTAGTTAGAAGCAGGATAGGCTTCTTTAAAGAGAAAGGTTTTCAGGGATCGTGTAAAGATGGATAGATTAGGAGACAGTTGGACAGATTGGGGTAGGGAGTTCCAAAGGATGGGAGAAGCTCTGGAGAAATCTTGGAGGTGAGCATGGGAGGTGGTGACAAGGGAGCTAGAGAGCAGGAGGTCTTGGGAGGACCGAAGAGGGCGGCCTGGTTGGCATTTTGAGACTAGTTTAGAGATATAGCTGGGGGCAGAGTTGTGGATGGCTTTGTAAATTATTGTTAGTACTTAGAATTTTATTTGTTGGGTGAGTGGAAGCCAGTGAGAGGGGTGGAGGACACAGAGCGGTTGGTAAGGTGGATAAGTCTTGCAGCAGCATTCATTATGGACTGAAGGGGGGGGGTAACGTATGTAAAGATAATTCAATGAGGAGAGAGTTGCAGTAGTCGAGAGATAACCAGAGAGTGAATTAGAAGCTTGGTGGTGTCATTGGTTAAAAAGGAACGTATTATAGAGATTTTGCGGAGGCTGAGGCGGCATGATTTGATCAGGGATTGGATGTGGTCCTGAAAGGACAGTTCAGAGTCTAGGGTTACCCCTAGTACCCTGGCATGTGGGGACGCACTAATAGTTGTGCCATTGATCTTAACAGAGAAGTCAGGGGAAGAGGCACATGGGGGAGGAAATATCATGAGCTCAGTTTTAGATAATTACATAGTCAGGTTGAAAAAAGACAAGTCCATCCAGTTCAACCAAAAACAAAAACATTTATTTATATATATATATATATATATTTATATATATATATATATATATATATATATATATATATATATATATATACACATACACATACACACACACACACACACACACACAACACATATATATATATACAACCAAATAATCCCATATACAATCCTTCACCCACAGATGATCCAGATGAAGGCAAAAAAACCCCAGCAAAACGTGATCCAATTTGCTATAACGGGGTAAAAAATTCCTTCCAGATTCCCCAAGAGGCAATCGGATTCACCCTGGATCAACTTTACCTAAAAATGTTAGTACCCAGTTATATTATTTACATTAAGGAAAGAATCCAGGCCTTTTTTAAAGCAATCAACCGTGCTGGCCAAAACCACCTCTGGAGGGAGTCTATTCCACATTTTCACAGCTCTTACTGTGAAGAAACCTTTCATTATTTGTAGATGAAAGATAGATTCAGTTTGAGGAAGTGCTGTGACATCCAGGCTGATATGTCTGTTAGTAAAGCAGTGATCTGTGAGGAGACTGATGGGGTGAGCTGAGGAGTAGAGAGATAGATTTGGGTGTCATCGGCATATAAAATGATAGCGGAAGCCATGGGAGGTTATCAGCTGACCCAGGGAGGACGTGTAGATCGAGAATAGTAAGGGTCCAAGGACAGAACCTTGAGGGACCGCAACGGTAAGAGGAGTTGGAGAGGAGGAAGGGGAGTTGTAAGTGACATTGAAGGTGCGGTGAGATAGGGAAGATTAGAACCAACAGAGAGCACAGCCATGGAGACCAAGCAAATTGAGTTTTTTGAGGAGTAGGGGTAATCAACTGTATCAAAGGCAGCGGAGAGGTCCAAGAGTAAGAGTACGGAATAATGACCATTGGTTTTAGCTGTTAGTAAGTTGTTTGTGAGTTTTAGGAGAGCAGTTTCTGTGGAGTGCTGTGGACGAAATCCAGACTGAATGGGATCAAGAAGGTTATTTTCAGTGAGGTGGTCACTCAGTCAGTTGTAGACTAAACATTCAAGGATATTGCCTAATCTACCTAGTAATGTCAATGTGCATTTGATTTCAGCAACTATTTTTGTCAGCCATTTTTCAAAATAGTTCAGTGCAGCATTTATAAATTGCCTGGATGCCAGCAACAGTCTGCTAAGCAAGGCACTGGATCAGATTTGTACCCTTTATCCAGCTAACTAGGTCAACACACAGAATAGCATTCATTCGGCATCCTGGCACTTGTCACTGGGACCTCAGCAACTGATCAGCAGTGATAGTGACAAGGCAAAAACCGGGTTTCAGTAACATCATGCCATACCTGTTGGCTAAGTTTTTTGAGGTAGGAGACAATGCTGTAGCTTAATCCATATTCCATGTTTTCTGGAATGAGGTTTGGAGCACCCATCATTCTTAGAGCTTTCCTTAGAGGCTGAAAAAATAGAAGAAACTCAGCACAAAAACAAGGACAAGCAACAAGCTTAAAAATATTTCTTGTAAACCGTGACTCAAATAGCTATTTTACAGACAAAACACTTACTCCAATATAGTAGGGTGGCATGGTTTTCAAGTAGTTTTCAAAAAGTTGTCTCCACTTTAAAGATGGTTTAGCCTTGTGTAGTTTAAACAAGTCGTCTGAAGGAATTGGAAAAAAAAAATCACTTGGCATATTTAATGACAAGGACATTTCTTTTTTGCTTATTTTTAGTTTACATTATTTTTTTATTTAACTAAATCTGCACTGGATACAAATATGTAGGCTGCTGTTGGTGTTCTCTTCTATAAAATACTATTTTTTTTGCTGTCGTTGGCTTTAAAACATTCACTGCCACATGCCTTTGAGATCAAATGACAGATCTGCATAGTTGCTCTGGGAAAGTTAAATATTCGAAGCTGGAGGATCAACATGCCTACAAGGTAGTTTGCTTCTTCTAAGAGGTTGGCAGCCTACATATTGACCTCCACGCAGTAGGTCTGAAGGCTCTCATTTACCCAGGTCTTGGTATATCTAATAATAGGTATTCACATTAACTGAACTTGTTCTGCAACGATGAAAACGTTTCGTAGCTTCTCCAAGCCACGTCCATTCTAATGAGCATCAGCAAGATACCTCTGCATTTATAGCCACACAGGTTGCACATACACTCTAATCCAATCACCATGGTTTGTCCAAGAACAGGATGCTGGGGTATCATCCTAAAATCAGAACTGAAGAAGTGGCTTGGAGAAGCTAAGCCCTGGTTCACACTGGTAGGGCTTTGAAATCGCGCTATTTCAATTCGCGATTTCAAAGCCGCAGATCAGTGTGATTTGCACCTCCGATTTCATTGCTGCTTGCCACTTTTGTTTAGTTTAACAGAAGTCTATGCAAGTTGCAATGAAATCTGGCAAAAAGTAGTGCAGGAACCTTCTTCAAAGTCGGTAAGTCACTGCAAAATTGAACGGTTTCACTACCGGCAATGGAGTGCGACTTATCTGATTAGGAACTGTCAAATCACATGACAAATCGCACAGGCGTAAACGAGGGTCAAATGTCTTCAGCATTACAGAACAAGTCCAGTTAATTGTGGTGAACTACTAATAGGTATATCTCAGCACAGGTGTACTTGATTGCCGGCAATTAAAGTGACACTAATCTGGTTAAAAAATAACGTTATTCTAGTATGTATTCTTACCTTTAAAAAGTACTATTATTCTCAGTCTTTTTTTGCTGCTGTGATCTGACTTACTGTTAGAGGGTGGCTACTTTCCTTCTCCATGGTCCCACAATATGTAGGTGTGTAGCCACCCTCTCCTGCTCATTCCTGAAAAGGACTATGGGATCTGTAGGTGCATAGAGTAGGACACAGGACTGCAGCTAATGTGCGTTGCTTGTTCCCAGAAAAGGGAAGTGAAGGAGAAACGTTGTGGTTTGGGAGCTCACAGAGATAGTTATGAGGCAGAAACACACAGTAAGAAAAGGGTTATCAAAAAATAAATTACAGCGCCATTAAGCAGTGGGTGAGTATGGATAATTTTGGAGAATAGGGATATAATTTAATGTCACTTTAAAGGTTGAGTTTGAACTAGTCATGGTGCAGCTGCCCCCTCCCCCCCCAAACTCCTTCAGATCACAGTATTTATATATGTCCTAAAACTTACCTAATAGAGGGAGAAGGACAGGGTAGTTATAAGGCATCACAAACAAATTGACACAATTCAGGGCAGTGCTAGCTTTCAAGTAGCCAAAAGGATGGCCAAGTTCACTGTACTTGGCACTGTTTGCTACAAATACCTGGTTGATAAAACAAACAAAAAAAAAAAAAGTGTCATCGAGATGCCTGCATCATCAGTTCTCAAACAGTTTCACCAAAGTCTGCTTGCCACAGAAAACACCCACACCTCATCATCTATTCTATGCATTAGTAAATAGCAGGAGGCTTTAAAGGCTCAGTTAACCTTGTCAGTTGTCCCTGAAGCTGATGTGAAAGGAGAAAAATGGGCAAGTGTAATGATTTAGTGACAAGGGCCAAAATCTAGTGGCTAGACCCACAGGCAAATGCACCTACAATAGGCATGTGAGCATCAGAACTGGATCACAGAACAATGGAATAAAGTGGCCTGGTCTGATGAATCATGATTTCTTTTACATCATGTGGATGGCCGGATGCGTGTGCATTGCTTACATTGTGAAGAGATGGCAGCAGGATACAATATGGGTAGAAGGCAAACCAGGAGAGGCAGTGTGAAGCTTTGGGCAATGTTCTGCTGGGAAACCTTGGGTCATGTCATTTAGGTGGATGCTACTTGACAAGTACTATATATACGTAAACATTGCTGGTAACCAAATATACCCCATCATGGAAATGGTATTCCCCTAATGGCAGTGGTGTCTTTCAGCAGGGTAATGCACCCTGCCACACTGCAAAAATGGTTCAAGAATATTTTAAAGAACACAACGAGATCAAGGTGTTTTCTTGGCACCAAATTTTCCAGATCTCATCCAATTGAGTCCAATCCATGGAGACCTCACCCTCGCAACTTACAGGACTTGAAGGATAAGTTCACTTTTCGTAACATGTTCAGGGTGTAACATACATGTTATGTATGGACCCCCCCCCCCCCAAATACAATCCCCGCTGTGACAGCTAGCGGGGTTATTCTCCCTCCCCGTCACAATTTTAAAAACACGTGGCTTAGCAGGGCTCTGCCTGCATCAATGGCATGGAAAACTACAAGGCACTGTGGAGTGCCGTGGTAGATCATTCATGCTTCCTGTCAGATTGCATCTGCTTACCCATGGGTGATGTATGGGCAAGCAGATACAATAGCAGATCTGCATGGCACCAGCGATCTGCTGATAACTGGGGCAATTTTTTACAGCAGTGTTTCTCAATTCGTCCTCAAGGCGCACCAACAGGTCATGTTTTCAGGATTTCCCTCAGATGAAACGGCTGTGATAATTACTAAGGCAGTGAAACTGATCAAGTCACCTGTGCAAAATAATGGGGAGCCTGAAAACATGACCTGTTGGCGCACCTTGAGGACTGGAATTGAGAAACACTACTTTACAGGCTTAAAAAAAAAAAAAATAAATAATAAATGCACATTTTTTTACCTGCAAAAAAAAAAAAAAGTGCATTTATTTTTTTCAAAAAGTGAATTTATCGTTTAAAATATCGGTCACTGACAGCTTGGTGCCAGATACCACAGTATACCTTTAGCGGTCTAGTGGAATCCATGCCTCAATAGGTCAGAGCTGTTTTGGCAGCATAAGGGGCTGTGTTGGGAGCAAAAGGGGCATCTATTCAATATTAGGTAGGTCATCAAACTGTTATGGCTGTGATCAGTGTATCAGTGAAAAAAGTGATTTTTTTTTCCCTCTTATGAGCCTTCTAAGTATTGCACCCATGATCAGTGAATCGGATTTGCACCATGTTATACAATACATACAGGTGTAACATGTAACCTAGTGCAAAACTTGAACTTAGCCTTACATTTAATTTTTACATAACATTCCAGTGAGGAAAAGACAGTGAAAGTGAAGTTCCTTAAGAGCTTCTACACATAACTGAAATAATACTATTGGATAAAGAGACCACAAAGATAAAATTCGCTTTTAATGGATTACCCTAGTTTAACAGAGCCAGGTTAACATAAAACCACCATACTTGTGGGACTTGCCAAAATGCAAGCCACTCCGAGCACTGAAAAAGGTCAAGCAGTGCCAATCTACTGACAAGGAACAGACACCTGTCAGATGAACAACCAAAGCAGCCTGGCTGATCATGAGTCATGCTGCCTCGACTCTATACCCAATACCAAGGGTGCCAGTCAGACAGACTTCCATAAGGTATTTCATTGCCTGGCCAGTGCAACAGTGGGAGACATGTTAATACAACCCACAATAGATCTGTTTTTACGTGACTGTCTGGGCCTTTTAAATCTAGGGCCAAATTGAACTTCTCCTTTAAACTATATTCCATGAAAAAAATCAATCCAATTAATATTGTTGATAGAACAGTTTATATTTGTGATAGAACAGTAAAAAAAATAAAAAAATAAAAAAGGTACATGAATACTTTGAAAACCATGAAACACATTTGTGTGGTTAGAAAATATTTACATTTGTTGCAACAAATAAGGGATAAAAACTCACAGGCCAACACGTATGTGGAGATTTTCTTTCTAAAATATACTGCGTCAGTGGCGATGGCTCCAACTCATACTTGTCAAATGGCAGCTTATCTATGACCATGGGTTCAGAATTTGTGCAGGAAAACCTCACAATGGGATGGGAGGATCGTGGGGGCTGTTGAAAGAGACAGTAAATATGTTACCCATATCATAGTGAAGTGGGATAGGCCGATAATCAAGAATAAAGGGATTTTTATTAAGACTTACCGTAAAATCCTTTTCTCTGAGTTCACTGAGAGACACAGCCCTTCAATGACAAGTGGGTTATATGCACATCCTACTAGGAGTTGACTAGGCAAATAGAAAGAAAGCAAGCTGGCCCCTCCCAGGGGGCCGTCCTCTCTCTCCCATATAACCCCCCTGCTCTGCTTAGCATATCAGTTCGTAACAAGCCGTACAAATGCACCACAGAGGGGCGGGTGCTGCGTCTGTCAGTGAACTCAGAGAAAAGGATTTTACGGTAAGTTTTAATAAAATCCCTTTTTCGCTTACGTTCGCTGACAGACGCAGCCCTTCAATGACAAGTGGGGATGTCCCAAAGCTGTGTCAGTAAAGAGGGGTGGGTAAACAACAACTGTACCCAAACAGAATCCTCACAGGAGGCGCCAGTCGCGCCTACGCTGCCGCCTGTAAAACTTTACGGCCAAAAGCAGCATCCGAAGATGCTGACACATCAGCTTTATAAAACTTAGTAAACGTGTGCACCGAGGCCCAAGTGGCCGCCTTGCACACCTGTGACACCGAAGCCTGGTGTCTGAAAGCCCAGGAAGTGATAAAAGCCCTGGTGGAATGAGCCGTGACCGGAAAAGGGGGAACCTTGCCCCGAACAGAATACGCATGGGTCACAGTCTGTCTGATCCAACGAGACACAGTAGCCAACGAGGCCGCCAATCCTTTGTGTGGACCATCCGTCAGCACAAACAATGCATCAGACTTCCGAAAGGAAGCTGTATCCGTCAAATACACCCGCAAAGCCCTCACGACATCCAATGAATGTAACTCAAATTCCTTAGGATGCGATGGGTGCGGACATAACGAAGGAAGAACAATATCTTCATTAATGTGAAAAGAAGAAACTACCTTCGGTAGAAACGAAGGAGAAGGGCGCAAGACCACCTTGTCCCTGTGAAGGACCAAGTGAGGAGACTTGCAGGACAACGCTGCCAGCTCAGATACCCGCCTAGCGGATGTAATGGCCACCAAGAAAGTCACCTTCTGCGACAGCAATTGCAAGGGAATATCCCTGATTTTTTAATATGGCGGTTTCTGCAGTACAGAAAGTACCAAATTCAAATCCCACGGTGCCATAGGCGACCTTACCTGAGGAGCCACATGGCGCACACCTTGTACAAATGTACGAATCAACACGCTGAAAGGGAATCGCCAGAGCTGAAATCTGACCCTTGAGAGTACTCAATGCCAACTTTTTATCCAGGCCCTGCTGCAAAAAAGCCAGCACCCGGGCCACAACATAAGAGCGGGGGTTCCAACCCCCCGCCTCGCACCAAGCAATATAGGCCTTCCAGGCGCGATGCTAAATCTTGCGCAAAGTACACTTGCGCGCTTTAAAAGCATGGTAGGGATCACGGAGTCAGAGACACCCCTATCCCTCAACACCTGGGACTCAATAGCCAAGCTGTCAAAGCCAGCGAGGGTAAAGTAGGGTGCAAGATGGGTCCCTGAGACAACAGATCTTCGCGCAGCGGAAGACGCCAGGGAACATCTGCAACCATTCGCACCACATTGGCGTACCAAGGACGCCGAGGCCAATCCGGAGCCACCAGGATAGCCGGAATCCCCTCCGCTTCCACCCGGCGCAGTAGCTGTGGTAGAAGCTTGATGGGAGGAAACATGTACAGAAGTCGATACCGACACCAAGGCGCTACCAGCGCATCCGTGGCGGCCGCCAATGGGTCTCTCGTCCTGCACACAAAAGTTTTTACCTTGTGATTGAAACGAGACGCCATGAGGTCCACATCTGGCGTGCCCCACTTGAGGCAAATCTGGTGGAACACTTCTAGATGTAGGGACCATTCCCCCTGATCCTCAGTCTGGCGACTGAGAAAGTCCGCCTGCCAATTCTCTACGCCCGGAATGTAAATGGCGGAAATCGCCGGCACATGAAGTTCTGCCCATCGCAGAATGAGAGCCGCTTCCGCAGCCGCTGCCGAGCTCCTCGTTCCGCCCTGATGGTTCACATATGCCACTGACGTGGCGTTGTCCGACTGAACCCGAACCGGGAGGCCACACAACCTTACCGTCCAGTGGGAGAGGCAGAGCCTGATCGCCCTCAGCTCCAGCATATTGATCGGAAGGCGAGATTCCTGCGCCGACCAATGGCCCTGAGCAGACAGCTGCCCCAGGACCCCACCCAAGCCCGATAGGCTGGCGTTCGTCATGACTATAGAACAATTCAGGGGAAGAAACGACTTGCTCAACGTTAGAGCCGGGGCCCGAAGCCACCAGGTCAACGACCCTCTGGTCTGAGGATTAAATCTGATCAGCTGGTCTAAGGACAGTGGAGACTTGTCCCACCGAGACAGAATCGCTCATTGAAGGAGCAGAGTGTGACACTGGGCGTAAGGTACCGCCTCGAAGGCTGAAACCATGAGCCCAAACACCCGCATACCGAACCGTAAGGAGGACCACCGGCGTGACAGCAGGGTTCGCACCGCTGCTTGCAGCATCAGTAACTTGGCCGGAGGTAAGAACACCTTCGCCTGCTCAGAGTCCAGAATCAGACCCAGATATGCCAGGCGACAGGACGGTGTCACCGTTGATTTCTGCAGATTGATCAGCCAGCCAAAGTCCTTTAACGGGGTCATGGTGATAGCCACATTCTCCTCCAGAGCCGAAGCAGACTCCGCTCTCAGGAGCAGGTCGTCTAGGTATGCTACCACCGCAATGCCTCTCTGCCTCAGTAGCGCCAGCACTGGGGCCACCAGCTTGGTGAACACCCGAGGAGCCGAGGCCAGATCGAAGGGAAGTGCCACAAATTGGTAATGGAGATCTCCCACCGCAAAGCACAGGAAGTGCTGGTGCCAGAGATAAAATGGGAACATGGAGGTACGCGTCCCTGATATCCAGGGACACCATGAAATCCCCTTGGTGCAGGGCGGCCACGACCAAACGAACAGATTCTATCCGGAATTTTCGCGCTTTCACAAAGTGGTTTAGCGCCTTTAGGTCCAGAACTGGCCTGACCCCCCCTCCCTTTTTTGGGGACCACGAATAGGTTGGAGTAGAAACCGTGAAACCTTTCCAACGGAGGTACTGGCACGATCACCCCCTGGTCGGAGAGTGCCTGAACAACCCTTAGGAGGGCCTCCCGACGCCCCTGAGGGAGTCTCAAATTCGATGGGAAGAACCTGTCTGGGGGTAGAGTGCTGGACTCTATTCTGTACCCGGAGGACACCACTTCCTGCACCCACTGGTCGGAAATGCGGGCAGTCCACCTGTCTGCGAACCCCAGAAGACGTCCCCCCACCCGAAGTTCGGGTGGGGGCAACCCATCATGCAGAGGAGGGCTTGTCCTCTCTCTTTTTGTTGGCGTTGCCAGGGTTGTTTACCGGCCCCTGCAGCAGGCTTGCCGGGCCTCGACCCCTTGCCCGCCGCACCAGGGGCACGAAAAAACCCGAAGAGGCAGGACCATGCTTGCGGCGGAACTCCCGCCGCCTGGGCTCGGGAAGAAAAGTACTCTTCCCTCCAGTGAAATCCTTGATGATTTAATCCAACTGTGGCCCAAAGAGACGACCACCCTGAAAGGGAAGATCCGCAAGACCCTTCTTGGACACATGGGTCACCCGACCACGAACGTAACCAGAGAACTCGTCTAATAATGACTGCAAAAACAGACATTTTTGACAACATGGGAAGCAGGTCCAGAGCTGCATCACACAGGTACCGAAGACCCTGAAACAAATGGTCTGCTTTCTGCGACGCCTCAAGCGTCCTGCCACAGTCCAAATCATTCTGCAGCTCCGCCATGCAGTCAGACAGATATTGCGCCGCCATGGCCGGCCTCATGTCTGATCCTGCCAACAGGAAAAGTGCCTTTGACACCGCCTTCGTCCGCCTATCGGCTGGGTCCTTAAACGAGGGAGACCCTTCCAAAGGAATGGTCGTTGCCTTGTTCAGGCGAGCCAATGGAGGGTCCACTGTGGGGGATGCCCACTTCTTCACAAAACTATCCTCAAAGGGATAGCGTATAGTGAAGCGTTTAGGTAGGGCGAACGAATTCTGCGGACGCTGCTATTCCTGATAGACCAGGTGGTCAAAAAATGTATCATAAGGATAAGCCTTAGGCGACCTAGGTGGCCTAGCAGACCCGCAAACATATGCAGACACTTGCGACTCCCCTGCTTGGTCCAGTCGCAAGGACGCACGGATATTAGTAATCAGTGCAGCCACCAGCGCTTTTTTGCACGCAACCGAGGCCCCCTGGTCCTCTTCACCTTTCGAGGGGACTAGTTTACCCTCTGAGAGGGTCCCTCCCGGGGAAGAAATTCCCCCAACACTGCTCTCAGCTGGTCCAGGGACACCAGGGTCCCCAACGCAGGTTGCGCTGCCGCTGACTCCTCCTCAGAAGGACCTGCAGGGTCATCTGCCATCGTACCACCGGAACTGACAGTCAAAAATAGAAAATTACCTGGCAACCCCACAATGCAGCCCCACCGCCACCCCACAGAACGCCAGGGAGACCCCAGGAGGACTGCACCCACCGCTACCAGCACTCCAGGGAGAGCCCAGCTATACTTGCTGTTTTGCCCACAAGAGCTGCTCCTAGCAGGTGTGCTTAAGGACCACCAGAAAGAAACCTGCGCCGTCTGTAGTCAGCCAAGCTGTCCCAAGCGAAAGAGGAAGCAAAACGGCAGAAGCACGTTTTTTTACTTCTCCATGGACATCCAATATGGCCGCCGAAAATGTCCACAAGAGGCCAAAGCCTGTATGCAGGCCGCGACTATGGCAAAATGGCTGCCGCTGGCACTAGAGGGAAACCCTCAGCAAAATGGCCACGGCTACGGCAAAATGGCGGCGATCTGCCGCAAAATGGCAGTACGAACGCACGAGGTGTGTTACGAATGAACGGGGTGCGGGGAGAGGAGGTGTAGGAGGGGGGCGAGGACACCCAGGGCGGCACTAGTCCAGTTAACACCCTCCACCGGCCGGCCAAAACGCTAAAATACGCCCAGCACCCCCCCCAAGGGGGAAGAGAGGGGGGGGTCACTCACCAGTCCGACAGGCGTAGTGGGTAGCCACCCAGTCGCAGACCTTCCTCCCATGCCGGAGAGGGATGCTGCAGGCCATAGGCCCCTGGACAGGAACCAAGTCCGGTCACCGGGCGCAAGTGGGGGTCACCCACTGGCCGCCCGCACAGAACGGGCACAATGTGGTGGGCCCGCCAAGGCTTAGGACTAGCTCGCATTGGTCGGCCGTGCTGGGAAGAGTGCAGGATTCTAGCTATCCTCTATGCCCCAGCCGGCTTCTTGATAGCACTCTTCATCAGATAGCTTGAAAAAAATAAAAAAGCGGTAGCAAAAAAGATGAACCGTAGGTCCCATAAGGGAGCCAGGTCTAACTCCTTGCACTAGGCATAATAAAACTGATATGCTAAGCAGAGCAGGGGGGGTTATATGGGAGAGAGAGGACGGCCCCTTGGGAGGGGCCAGCTTGCTTTCTTTCTATTTGCCTAGTCAACTCCTAGTAGGATGTGCATATAACCCACTTGTCATTGAAGGGCTGCGTCTGTCAGTGAACGCAAGAAAATTTTTTATTTTAGAAGATCTTTTAAATTATATCAGAAATCTCAGGAATCCTAATCACCCCTAATCCTGGCCTTGCCATACTAAATATTGGTCTAGATTCTTTGCCTATCTTGTATCATAAAGTTATAGCCAACTTGCCACCTGCTAAATTAACCATCACATATAATTGGAGATTCGATCTTGCTCCCAACCCTTCAGAAGCTATGAATATGACCCGACTTCACTATCCCTATGAACAATTGCTATATATGCTGGCACCCTTCCAGCCTTTGACAAGAGATGGAAGCCATGTCTTGATTGGTTCAACAATTGAGATTAATATCCTGTAGTACAACCTGAGCTCTTCTGCACGTTGCATAACCATTTATACTGTCATATGTTGTCATTCTGACATATTCTATATACAATCATCTTATCTGAATATTGGCTGTATTTTATGGGTTTCCCAAGTTGGATCGTGTTTATATTGTATTTTGATTCAGATTGTGCTCGACTACCGTACTCCAGCGGCTGCACCCACAATGCTTGTATGTTAAAAGTTGTTTTTTTTCCTCTGAAACTTCAATAAAAAAAGGGATTTTATTATAACTTACCGTAAAATCCTTTTCTCCGAGTTCACTGACAGATGCAGCTCTTCATGACTTTGTGGGGTTTTATGTTCGTCCTACTAGGAGTTAACTAGGCAGGGAAAAGAATCAGCTGGCCCCTCCCTTGGGGGCCGTCCTCTCTTCCTACATCAAACCCCCTCACAGAAAAGCTCTTCAGTTCGTACACAAGCCGTACCAAAACAGAGCCCAGAGGGGTGGGTGCTGCGTCTGTCAGTGAACTCGGAGAAAAGGATTTTACGGTAAGTTATAATAAAATCAATTTTTCTCTTACGTTCACTGACAGACGCAGCTCTTCATGACTTTGTGGGGATGTCCACAAGCTGTGTCAAAAAAGAGGGGTGGGTAAACGCAAACAACTGTACCCAACTGAACCTCTGAGAAGGCGTCAGACGCTCCTACACTACCGCCTGCAGAGCCTGCGGCCAAAGGCAGCATCCAAAGATGCGAACACATCAACTAATAAAACTTAGTAAAAGGGTGAACCGAGGCCCAAATGGCCGCATTGCACACCTGTGACACCGAAGCCTGGTGTCTGACAACCCAGTAAGTTCTAACCGCCCGGGTAGAATGAGCCGTGACCGGAAAAAGGGGGAACCTAGCCCCGAACAGAATACACATGGGTCACTTTTTTTTTTTAAATCCACTGAGAAATCGTAGCCGAAGAGGCCGCCAGACCTTTTGTGCGGTCCTTCTGGCACAACAAACAAGGCGCCAGCCTTACGAAAAGGAGCTGTAGCAGCCAAGTACACTCTTAAGGCCCTTACTACGTCCAAAGTATGCCACTCAAACTCCTTGGGGTGCGATGGATGAGGGCACAATGAAGGCAGGACAATATCTTAATTGATAAGAAAAGAAGAGACTACCTTCGGGAGAAAAGAGGGAAGGGGTCGCAAGACCGCCTTATCCTATGCATTACCAAATAAGGAAACTTGCACGATAGTGCAGCCAATTCCGATACTCGTCTGGCAGAAGTAAAGGCGACTAAGAAGGCCACCTTCTGCGACAGAAGTTGTAAGGGAACCTCCCTGAGTTTTTCATAAGGTGGTTTTTGAAGAACAGAAAGCACCAGATTCAGATCCCACGGAGCCATCGGAGATCTCACCCGAGGCACCACGTCGCACACCTTGTACAAAGGTACGAATCAGAGAGTGCGAAGCCAAGGTCTTTGAAAAGTATGGCTAAAGCCGAGATCTGGCCCTTAAGGGTACTCAAAGCCAACTGCTTATTCAGACCCTGCTGTAAAAAGGGTCAGTATCCTGGAGACTACAAACGAGCGAGGGTTAAAGCCCTCCGCCTCGCACCAAGCAATGTAAGCCTTCCAGGTGCGGTGATAAAACCTGCGAGAGGTGCACTTGCGAGAGGCCACTCCTCTATCTCTGAGCACCTGGGACTCAATAGCCAAGCCGTCAAAACCAGCGAGGTGAAAGATGGGTCCCTAGAGACAGGAGGTCGTCCCGCATCGGG
>BLSH010276656.1:1135498-1152077 GCA_018402905.1 Glandirana rugosa | reverse complement strand
TAAAAAACATTTTCGTTTTTTGACTTGCACCAGAAAAAAAATATGCTCTGCAGAGAGAAGAAAATTCTATATGTAAGGTGTAAGATGTTAAGTAAATATCTGGTTGTTCTGGGTAAAACACACGTATCTAGAACACTGCACAGTACACAGACTTCTTTACATACTAGTGTTGGAGAATTCTGATCTGGCCAGAAGGATTCTGGTACAGGCCAATGACCAAGAGGGACGCCAGTTTTAGGATTTGGTCGAACATAAATTAGTTTTCGACAGCTGTGCCAAGGCTGGACTCCAACTGCTTTGATGTTATCTGTAATTCCATCTATAAGATAAAAAAATATATATTTTAAAATGAGACATAATTACCCCATTCTGCAACAACTATAATACAGGCCTGTTTACGAGATTAGTGAACCTGTGCACCCAAACCATTAAGCAGGGTGAAGGAAATCTATAGTTTCTCTTAACATTAGACAATTCTGCAAATACAAGCTCACAGTGGTAGCAAAACTTCATTCGTAAATCACTAAAAAAAAAAAATCTTAAAGCTGAGCTCCAGGCAAACAGCCAAAAACACAGCCGGAATGGGAATGGTTTGTCAATATAGCACCACAAGCTGCTGTAATCTTTTATCAAAGCAACTGTCATTTCCTGTGTAGTCAGCTGTGCAGCCAGCCAGCCAAGCACCTAGCTGCGGCTTCCAATAGCCCGACACTGCAATGTTCACTCCCACTTTTCCACTCCTGTCTGCGATCCCTACAAAAAGATCATCAGGAGAGGAAAGGCGCTTACAAACCAATCCTGCTGATCTGGTCAGCTCTGATTGCTCATAGAGATTGCTTAATCTAGTGGGGTTAATTTACTAAAACTGGAGAGTGCAAAATCTGGTGCAGGCAGCTGTGCATAGAAACCAGTCAGCTTCCAGGTTTTTTTTTTCAAAGCTTAAAGTGGATGTAAACCTGATTCATGAAATTTGACCTAGGCACATATTTGCAGTGTTTTCGTGTCTCTCTCCGGAGCACTAAGTCTCGTGTGATTCTGCTGTTCCTTTCTTCTGTTATCAGCATGATAACTTCTGACAAGTTCGACAACTGAGATAAAACCAGCCTTTGTGTTGGGGTGGGTGCTATAAATAGATTAGCAGAGAGCTGGTCTTGTCACAGCACATTCCTTCCTCTGCCTAGGTGGGCGGGTGGGTGTGCCTTTCCTTCAATCAGCTGTTACATGTATGCCAAGACTACACTCCCAGTGCTGAACAGGAGGAGAAAATGTCAGATAGAGGAGAGCGAGCGGGACTCTGACAGGTCCGTCTCTGCATAGTGAGTGGAGACGGACGTGTCAGAGTTCCCCTCTCCTCTATGGGGAGATCGGATGAAAATGCATCGCCTGTCCCTTTTCATCCGATCCGCCGAACGGATGGAAAATAGGGTCACAATCCATCTGTATTTCACGGACAGGATCGGATAGCGGCGGCTGTCAGCGGACAGGTCACCGCTGACATCCGCTGCTCCATAGGAGTGAGTGGATGGTCCGATCAGGTCTGCCTGAAAAATTGACAGGCGGACGTGATTGGAAAGCCTGTGTAAAAGGGGCCTAACGGGATGTGCACTTTCTAAAGAATATAGCAAGATGAAAACAGCAGATATATGTTAAACTTATGTGGGGAGATTTGTTTTATTCCTGTGTTTCATCTGAGGCTGTTCACTTCACTGGGTATATGTGAGGGTTTACATCCACTTTAATTAACACTGAAGTTAGAAGCTGATAGGCTACCATGCACAGCTGCACCACATTTTGCACTCTTCAGTTTTAGTAAATCAAACCGTGTGTAAAGAAAGCGCCATTTTGCTCTGCTATCGCAGTATTCAGACCCAACTGTAAATCACAACACAGTGTAGTCAGAGACCTGTCATCGCCTCCATATGCGCTAATGTGAGCTGGTATAACACCTCCTGACAGGCATCCGCACAGCCTGATAAAAGCTAAAAAAAAAAATGTAAAAAGTCAGAAACACAAACATTTACAGATAAAAAACAGAATCTGCCACAGCTAAACTAAATGATGTGTGGGTAGACTGCAGGAGAACAGGACGTTAAGCAACCTGCATAAACATGTTACTGGCATCTGCCAAACCTGGAGGTGTATGGGCAAAAGAAAAACATTCATAGATTTAGCAGCACAAACTTTAGTGAGGATTCTAATCTGTATTGCGGTATAGTGGATTCCCCGACAACTCCCCCCATTGCTTAAATAAATTAGCAGTAAATTATAAAATAAAGATTTCAAAAGAAATAAAAATAAAACCCACTCTAATTTTTATCCCAGCTTCTGGGAGGTGCAGGATGGCACAAGAATGCATTGCTGCAATGACTGGGATGTATTCTCATGGAATTTCAAGTGCCCAGCTATCCCAGGAGGCAGTGGTATGACAAAGTGACATCATCCATTACTCCCATAAGCGAGGTGTGGAGTGAGTTTATTTTTTTAATCTTTTTTTTTGTTAAAGAAGTTAAACTTAAAAAAAATAAATAAATAATCTTTTTCAGGTTAATAAAAAAATAAACAAATTCACATTTGTTTTTTTAAGAGCATTGCACCCACAATCAGCAGATCACGGGTTCAATCTCAGGCTCGTGGAGACTGAGTGTAGCGAGGTATGGGCAGGCAGTTACTGAATGACAGGAAGGATCAATGAACTACCTAGAGAGCTCATCAGCGCCCTGGTAGTTCATAGAGCACTACAAGCCATCAGCCACAATGGCCGACGGTAGTTTTAGCTCTCCCATTCACAGAACTCTGTGCTATGAATGATGTGGCTGGGTGGGCAGAGCCTCATGTGGCTTCCATTTTTTTTTTTTTTATTTTTTTTTTTTTTTTTAATAGTCACAGTGGTGTGAGGAGAAGATCCCAGACCTGCTGTCACAAAAGGGATGGGGGTGCAGGGGCTACTCAGTGACATGCTACACCTCAAACATGAATATGTTACTAAAGATGAACGAATCCTAAATACTATTTTTTTTTTTTTTTTACTACTAATTTTGTTTGGGAAGCAAGTGCTGGTAGGGAAGTGGGTCTTCCTTTACTCATGGAAGGTTTTGCTTTATAAACAAATCGCTAAATGTGATTACCATCAGTAATTGAAGGATCGGGTCCAGATTTTTCAAAGTTTATCACCACACCACTTTGAACTTTTTGTGCCAATGACTCCAGACACTGATTCAACATTCGCTGTGAGAACACACAGTACGAGCGACCTAGAAAAAGGAAATGGAAAAAAAAATTGTAAATTAAGCAAGAGTATTCAAGTGAACATTTTTGGCAGAAAGAAAATGTTAATTTTTGTCAGAAAATGCATCTACAAAACTAGGTTCATAAAAGAAAACAGATATTACAAATTTGGGGAGCCAATCAGTTTCTAACTTAAGCTTGTTTAATTAAGCTCTGACCAAAAAAAAAAAAAAAAAACTCAGAATGAGATTGGTTTCTATGCAGAGTTGCACCAGATTTTGAAACAAACTATATTTTAGTAAATCAACTCCATTGTGTTAGGTGCTTTTTCAGCATTTTCACCATTGGAAGAAACAAAGCCAAGCTAAATGGCAATTTAAAGAATTCAACCTACAAACCAACTCCTGTCCTAATCAATCTATGAATGGCACTTATCCCCATGAAGGGACTCCCCCTTCCCCGCTGCACACAGTTCACCTCCTATTCCATTCTTCTTCCTATCACTTTTTCGCCTCATTCCTTATTCTCAGACATCCTTGACACCATAAATGCAATCACCATCTGGCTTGGAACATGGCAATGGAATTGCAATCTATATTCACCATGGACTAGAATGTCTATCTTGCAATTGACCTCTCCTAAACGATTCATGGATTTGATAGGACATTGTCTCACATTAAATTTTACTAGCGCCGTACTAAAATGTATGTTAATCTTGGTTGTTGTGTAATGTACCTGGAAGCCTTGCTATTGACTTATGTTGCACTTATTTATGCTCCATAAAAAAATAAAAAAATAAAAAAAAAATAGCTGGATTCAAGAGTATATTGCAATCTACCAACCATTAGATGTGGTGGCTGCAATCATTTTCTTTATGATTTTTTTCCCTCTGTTTACACCCAATATAGCCAGTAACAAGCCTCCTATATTAGCACCACCACTCTGAAGGAGCAGGGGGGGGGGGCAGACTTGGGCAGCAGCATTGTCAGTCTGGGGAGAGGGGAGTGTTAGATGTACAGTACTAGCAGATTTAAATAAACTAACAAACTGAAGCCAAACTCCAGCTCAGACTTTAAAAGCAGTTACAGCAGGTTTTCAGGATAAAGGTTTTACACAAATAAAATCGGATCATTGTAGACACCTGTCCGAGGTAAATGGTTTGGCTCATTCCTGTAACTGAGTGCTTGTTCTTTTGAAGAACAGAAGACTCACTTGCTGGATAAAAAGAAGAAAATAAAAGATAGCCTAAGACTCCATACACAATAGGGCAAGAAAAAAAATATATATGTCATAACTTTTGTCAGAAAAAAAGCATAAAAAAAAACGTTCCTATGGAGCATACTGTTACACGTGTTTAGGCACATTTGCATTTATAAGCATTTTTCCCCCAAACACTAGAAAAATATACATTTAAAATGGATGACGCTCCTAAACGCCGCATTTAGGCATGTAAAGCGTTTTTTCTGCCAGAAAGCTCCTGTCAAAAAAACACAGCCCTCATGGGGTTTTTTTTTCAGCCTGTAAATGCCCAAATGTGTATGGACAAATAGGCCAACAGAGTTGCTTTTACAGGCTAAAAGAAAAAAAACACCAAACGCCTGCATGTGCAGAATTTTTTTTATGCCCAGTGTGCATGAGGCCTAAAAAAAGAAAACTAATAGGTGGGAGGGGGAGCTAGTTCACCACTTTAGTTATTTTGGGATGCTGACAGGTTTGCTTTGTTTCTAGAGAGAAAGTTTTACCCCAACCGGGACTTTGTAGGCAGGTTAAAGTGTGAGAGAGAGTATAGCATAAAGTATAACAAAGTTTATTGGTCACAAGATAAAAACAGGTCCCAAACGAGGGACAGTTTGATACATTATGGAATAAAAGCATAACATGATGATACATATGTGGAAATAGGCACCCAAATCAGGTTTGCTGGAGCACCGAGCCGGCCAGGATATGGTGACGGCCCAAAGAAGCTTCAAGGTGTTCACAGCTGGTTGGGGTAAACTTTTCACTCTAAAAAAGAAAACTAATGCAGCCATAAGAATTGGTAAGTTACAAAATAATAAATGTTTGCTTTTGTGCTGAATACTGCTTTAATAATGGCCCTAGAATTATTGCTCCCATTCCAGCATGCAATACCCAATATGTATTGCACAATTATTGGTTTTGTATTTAGGCACACCCAGCACTTGCGTTGTGTGTGTGTGTGTGTGTGTGTGTGTGTGTGTGTGTGTGTGTGTGTGTGTGTGTGTGTGTGTGTGTGTGTGTGTACATAGAAGTGGGAAGAGCTTTAGGGTTATTTCACACATATGGACAGTTAATCAGTTCCGTCACATCAAAATGGATGAAGTATTCGTCCGTTTTTTCATCCGTGGTCATCAGTTTTTTTTTTACATCCACTACCAATGCAAAAACGGATGAAAAACTGACCATTCGTCCGTTTACATCAGTTTTTCGTCCGATCCGTTTTTTCGACGGATGAAAAATAGGACTTTCATCCGTTCAAAAAAACGGATGTTGACGGAAGCGGATGAAAATGGATGCAAATGAATGATCATCCGTTGTCATCCGTTTTTCCATAGAGTTGCATTGATGTCCGTTTTTCATCCGTCAACGGATGGATGAAAAGCGGACAAACGGGGTCCGTCTGTGTGAAAGGGGCCTTAAAGATATTTTATTTAAACGTTTTTCTTATTATTACTTTACATCATTGCTATAAAATATGGGGCTGACAAGCCGAGCCTAGCTGTGGAGGGGTTGTAGGCAGCTTGACACAAAAGGTACACACTCCAATGCAAATTTTACCAAGGTGACAGTGAAAGAGTTAAAGTACATCAAAGCGGTAGTAAACCACTTTTTTCTTCCCAAACCCTGTAAGACAATTGCATAATGTGCTAGAATGCATCGCATACTAGCAAATTATGAAATACCTTAGAACAAACCCTTCCAGCAGTGCGCTGGTCTGATTGGCAGCACCACGATGAGGTCGCTCCCGCGCCATGGAGCTCTGAATGGACGGCATATGGGTATGCTGTCCCTTCAGAGTGAATGCGTCAGTGACATCACCGGCTGCATGCAGCGTGAATATTGCCTATTTACTGCCACTTTAAAAATGTCACTACAGGCAAAACATTTTTTTCTTCAGTTTGGAGTAAGGGTACTTTCACAATGGGGCGGAGGTAGCGGTAAAGCACCGCTACTTTCAGCTGACCTTTTCCGCTATTATAGCAGCACTAAGGGGATAAAAGTGCCGGCGTGCCAACGCTTCAGAAGCGCTGCCCATTGATTTCAATGAAGGGGGCAGTGTATCACCACACCACCCCAAAGATGCTGCTTGCAGGACTTTTTTTCTTGTCCTGCAAGCGCACTGCCCCAGTGTGAAAGCACTCGGGCTTTCACACTGGGGACACAGGAGAGGCAGTTTACAGGCGCTTTATTTGCACTATTTTTAGTGCAAATACACCTGTAAACTGGCTCAGTATGAAAGGGTTTTAAGGGAGGGTTATAGTCCTTGTCATGTTTTTTGCAATGTGTGTCCCGTTGCAGAGACTTCCCTTCACGTTCTGTCCCACAGCCAAAAAAGGAAGTTCGAAAATCCCTAAAAAGTGAGGGAGACCTGGGGTATCAGTAGGGTCACCAGAACTAGTATCCCTATTGGTAGATATCCCCTTTATTCCTGTTCTGGTGTCAACACAAAATTTGTGATTTTCTTTTACTTTCAGTGATAAATAGGACAAATAGAGGGTGAATTTCCCGAATAGGGGCACAGGCAGCAATAAAACCTTGCAGAATTCTAATCACTCTCCACTCTATCCAAAACTAAAAAAAGTTTTGCCTTTAAGGTCCATTCACACAAGCCAGCGCTTTATAGCGCAGCGGTTGGTGAGCGGTACGGTGGCAATCACCCTTTGGTACTGCAACATTCCTTTTTTAAGCAAACTATGTTGCCTTGTCATGCGGTGGGACTGCACTGGAATAACTGTCCAGAAGTCCCAACACATCAGGTGTTAATGAGCCTAAAGCTGGATACACACTATACAATGATCTTTAGATTTTTTTTTCCTTTAGATTTACCAAAACCATATAATAGGAGGTCAAACCTAAACACTTTCAATTTGTATGCAATCAGGCAGGCCCTTACACTACATAGTGGAAGGTAAATCTAAAGGAAATCAAACAACAGTTGTATATTGAGTATCCAGCTTAAGTGACACTTTAAAGTCAAAACATTGCTTCTTTTTTATTCACACCTGAGCGTGTCGTTTTCAGGCAGAAAGTCGCGCGTTCTTACCACAATTTTTACCGTGACTTTGTACAGGTCAAAAGGTCACCAATGTAAAAAGCAGAAAAATGCCCAAATCTGCCTAAAAAGATACTTCCAGAACTTGTTTGAGCTTGAGGCGTTTTCAGGCTTTTGGCTTCAGGCGTTTTTGAGTGGAGATGTGAACCATCTTCATAGAGAATCATTGTTTCCCCTACAGCGTTTTGTAGCTTCAGGCATATTTGAGCTACAAAACACTCAGGTGTGAATGGGCCCTTAGAGTGGAGAGGAGATAACTCTCCAGTTTTATTTCTGCTGTCTGATCACATTGAGGGGATGAGACCTTTCTATTTGTCCTATAGAATCATTACCACTGGGATAGTAAGTGAAGAAAAATACAAAATGGTAGGTTGCCACCAGAACTTGAATGAATTAACCACTTGCCGACCGCCCGCCACAGTGTGACGGCGGCAAGGTGGCTCGTTATCGCGAAACGCCATCAAAGGACGGCGGCCGCGATAACTAGTATTGTGAGCGCGTGCGATTCGACCGCCGCCGGCTACCCGCGATGGCTCCCCCGCACTGAAAGAATGGATGTCCATGTATGTAAACATGGATCTCCGTTCTGTTGAAGGGGGAAGGGCGATAATCACAGGCTTCCTCTATATGGAAGCCGTGATCATCCCCTTTCCCCAGCCAGGGCAGCCCCCATACAGTTAGAACACACCCAGTGACCACTGTTAACCCTTAGAGCGCCCCCTGCAGGTTAACCCCTTCACTACCAATGACATTTACACAGTAATCAGTGCATTTTTATAGCACTGATCGCTGTATAAATGCCAATGGTCCCAAAAAAAGTGTCAAAATGGTCCGACATGTCCGCTGCAATATCGCAGTACCGCTAAAAATTGCAGATCGCCGCCATTACTAGTAAAAAATAAAAAAAACCCAGAAATGAATTCTCATCTGTAAACGGGGCAACTTTTGCGCAAACCAATCAGTAAACGCCATTTTTTTTAACCAAAAATATGAGGAAGAATATAAATCGGCCAAAACCGATGGAAAAAAATGTTTTTTTTTTATTTTTTTTGGATTTGTATTTTATAAAAAAGTAATACATTTGGGTTTTTTTTTTTGCAAAATTGTTGCCCTTTTGTTTATAGCGGCGATCAGAAACGACGCAGAGGGGATCAAATACCACCAAAAGAAAGCTCTATTTGTGGGAAAAAAAGGACGCAAATTTTGTTTGGGTACAATGTCGCACGACCGCGCAATTGTCAGTTAAAGCAACGCAGTGCCGAATCGCAAAAAGTGCTCTGGTCCTAAAGTGGGAAATCCTTCTGGGGCTGAAGTGGTTAAACAAGTCAGTTATGCCCAAGTATTAAGATGTCAAATCAAGTTTTACTCCAGAGAGTAGACACCAACCTCCAGTGACATCACACATAGGAGTGATTGAGGAGTCATCCACCTGGACAGCGGTCACCTGTTCTTGTTCAACAGATGTTGCGCCAGGTATTCGAAGGACTAAGGCAAAAAGTCTCTGATCCCACCGAAATGGCTCTTTTGTTAACTCGCTTCCAGGTAATGGAGACATTAACGGCAAGTGGAGCTAAAAGAAATAAACATAATTAGAAATAAATGTGGATAGTCAGCCAGAAAGGCTGCGATGAACTTTTCATAATCAAGGCATAAGATACTTTAAAAAAGTGTTAATTTTGTCGACTAAAACATTTTAGTCGACTAAAATGGGACTAAAACTAAGATGCCATTTTAGTCAAAAGACTAAGACTAAAAGTGAATTGAAATTTGACGTCAAAATTAACACTGGCCTGTAGTGCATGTTCATACCTCAATACCATAAATAACAACAGTTTCGATTTTTCACTCCAGCAGTAAATAATGCATTTGGAAATTGTAGAGAAATTCTTAAATAATGCATTACAATTTAACTAAACCCATTCAATTTTAGATGACTAAAATGAGTTTTAGGGTAGGGGACTAAAATGTCCTGGAAATGTAGTCGACTAAATACAACTAAAACAATTGCAGAAGACTAAAATGGGACTAAAACTAAATTGAAATTTGCTTCCAAAATGAACACTGCTTTAAAACAGATTCTTTTTAGGCTTTCCTGGTCACAAAATAGCACAATGTAAAAGGAAAAATTGGCAAACATCGCACAATCTAAAAAACTTTACCACTTCTAAGCCAACAGTAGAATGCTCAACCCAATCCTACCATATAATATGGAAAGGTCTACCTCCAACCACCATTCCCATAACAATTTAAAATAGAACTATAGGCAAAACTTTTCTTCATTTTGGATAGAGCAAGGAGGGTTATAACTCGTCAGATATTTTTCACCACCTGTGTCCATTTGCGGAGATTTCCCTTCACTTCATGTCCCTTAGCCAAACAGAAAAGTGGGAGGAAATCCTTGCAAATTAAAGGAATCCCTTGGAGTCCCCCAGGTCACCAGAACTAGTGTGCCCCACTGGAAGGATTTCTCCTCCATAACTTTACTGGGGACAACCCAAAATTTGGGATCTTCATTTCCTTTTACGTTCAATGATAATAGTAAACAGGACAAATAGAGAGGGCACAGACAGCAATACAAACTGACAGGTGTTCTAATTCCTCTCCACTCTATCCAAAACTAAAACAAAAATTGTGCCTTTAGTTATACTTTAACTAGTTCCGCACTGCCTACCGCATATTTACGGCGGCAGTGTGGACGCTGGCCGCGAATCGCCGTAAAAAGGCGGCGATCTGCGAATGGCATATAGGGGGCGCGCACGCGCCGCACTCCTGAGGGGTGTGCCCGTGGCTCGGGCGGACGCGATGTCCGCTGGCGAGCCGCGATGAGCAGCCACAGGCAAAGAACAGGGAACCGCCGATGTAAATACGGCGGTTCCCCATTCTGACAGTGCGGGCATGGGAAATCTACTGATCCCTGTCACTGGGATCAGTTAGATATCTCATGCCCATGTTAGCCCAACCCCCCCACAGTAAGAACACACCCAGGGAACACACTTAACCCCTAGATCTCCCCCTGCAGGTTAACCCCTTCACTGCCAATGACATTTATACAGTAAATCAGTGGACATTTAAATTTCTGATCGCTGAATAAATGTCATTGGTCCCAAAAAAGTGTCATAAATGTCCGACATGTCCGCTGCAATATAGCAGTAGCGCTAAAAAACGCAGATCGCCACCGTTACTAGTAAAAAAAATTAATAAATAAAAACCCCAGAAATTAATTCTCACCATCCGTAAACGCGGCCATTTTTGAGCAAACCAATCAAACGCCGATTGCGATTTTTTTATCACAAATATGAGGAAGAATATAAATCGGCCAAAACCGGTGAAAAAAAAGTATTTTTATATTTTTTTTGGATTTGAATTTTAGCAAAAAGTAAGAAATTTGTGTTTTTTTGCAAAATGGTCGCTCTTCTTTTGTTTATAGTGGCGATCAGAAATGACGCAGAGGCGATCAAATAACACCAAAAGAAAGCTCTATTTGTGGGAAAAAAAGGACGCAAATTTTGTTTGGGTGCCATGTCGCACGACTGCGCAATTGTCAGTTAAAGCGACGCAAAAAGTGCTCTGGTCCTAAACTGGGAAATTCTTGCGGAGGTGAAGTGGTTAAGAACCCAAGCAATGCCATTATATTATAAAATTAGGCTGTGCATTGTCTGTCGCTAAATAGTCTTGCAGACATGTTAGCAGAACTCAAAATTGAAACATGTATTTAAACATTTTGGCTATAGACTTTATGAACCAAATGTATTTATTTCAAGAAAATCTAATGGCCTTCTCTTACATGTCTATCTACAGGAGTGGTGGTCAAGTTACTCAAGTGTGGCGCTGCCTGGCGTCAAAGAGCAGCATATAACATTCAGTGAACGTAGCACTACAGAAAGCGGTCAAGACCGCAGTGCCTTGTGTCTAGATGAGCCTAGCAAACCTCTTGCTTGTTACCAAACACAATACAATTTCCCATTGTAGCAGTTTTTATAAACTACAGTGGTTTCAAAACTAGAAGATCAGAACAAGTCGCACAACAAAAAGGCCTTAATCACAGAAAGGAAAATATGTTCTTACTTCTTCCTGAACACCACTGTTTGTTGTAAGTTTACTTCCATCTGTTATTGCAATTATGATAGCAGGCTCCAAGAAGAAAGGATTTCTTCCCTGTGGGAGAAATAATAAAATTAGGTTAAATTAAGGTCCTGAATTCAGTTATCGCAAGGGTTGTTCAGTATTTAAAGTCCTCTGAATGTTCTCCCTGTATCTGCATGGGTTTTAGGCAGGTGTGAAAAAATGCTGTAAATTAAGAATGCTTTCAGAAAGAAGTGTTAGATTATTTTTATCAATTAAAATGGAAAGTAAATGAACAGAAGAGAAATCCAAAGCAAATAAATATTTGGTGTGAGCACCCTTTCCTTTCAAACCAGCATCAATTCTTCTAGATACACTTGCACACAGTTTTTGAAGGAACTTGGTAGGTTGTTCCAAACATTGTGGAGAACGAACACAGATCTTCTGTGGATGTAGGCTGTCTCCAATCCTTCTGTCTATTCATGTAATCCCAGACAGACTCGATGTTGAGATCAGGGACCTGTTGGGGCCAAACCATCACTTCCAGAACACCTTGTTTTTCTTTACGCTGAAGATAGTTCTAATGGCATTGGGTGTATGTTTGGGGGGCTGCAGAATAAATTTGGATACAATAACACTCTTCCCTGATAAGGCACGATGGATAAGCATCTGCCTGTATTTCTCAGCATTGAGGACACCATTGATCCGGACCAAATCTCCAACTCCATTTGCAGAAATGCAGCCCCAAACTTGCAAGTAACCTAGCCCTTCGGCAAACAAACTGCTTCCTACTACAACCAGTTATTTAATATTCTGACTCATCAGTCCAGAGCACCTGCTGCCATTTTTCTGTATCCCAGTTCCTATGTTTTTGTGCATAGTTGAGTCGCTCATCCTTGTTTCCATATCAGTGGTATGGCTTTTTGTCCACAGTTCTTCCAAGAAGACCACTTCTGACCAGACTTCTCTGAACAGTAGATAGGTGTACCTGGGTCCTACTGCTTTCTGCCAGTTCTGTGCTGATGGTACTGCTGGACATCTTTTCTGATGTTGAAGGGAAGTAAGCATGATGCGTCTCATCTGTTGCATCAAGTTTCCTTGGCCAACCACTGCGCGTCTTCAGTTCTCAACGTTGCCTGTTTCTTTGTGCTTCTTCAAAAAAACTTGTAACAGCAAATCTTGAAACCCCAGTCTGCTTTGAAATCTTTGCCTGGGACAGACCTTACTGATGCAGTATAAAAAGTGTCTTGTTGCTGTTCTCAGTCTTGCCAGGGTGTATGATCTGTGACATGAAACGGTCTTCCAAAACCTCACCTTAGTAGAAACGTTTGTACCCAGTTTTAAGCCTCCTACACAGCTGTTTCTTTTTCAGTTAATGGCCGTTTTAACCTACATATGAAATTGATGATCATTAGCCCCTGCTTGGTATAACTAGTTAAAATAGAAGTTCACCTAGGGTAACATGTTACAAATGTACCGGCCCCCGCACCCCCCCCCCCCCCCATCTAGCGGGGGATCTTCAGTGTTCTGCAAATGGATGGATTACAAGTACTGACATCCTTTCGGCTGTTGGCTTGCAGTTTTCAATGAGCTACCACAGCACTGTTGAGAGTGTGATGTACAGGCAAACGGCTTACACTGACAGTCTGCATGAGATGACTGGTGCAATGCTTTCCAGGCTCTTGGGAAAAAAAATTAGCAAATGCACATTTTTTGACCTGCAAAAAAATGTGTATTTATTATTATTATTTTTTTTTAAAGGTGAACTTATCCTTTAATTATACACCTGACCTAAGCCTATAAATTTCCTAACTTTGTGCAAGTGTACAAGTATAAAAATCTATGCTGGTTTGAAGCCAATGGGTAGTGACACCAAATATTGTTTTGACCAAGCTTTGTCTTCTGTTGTCTCACTGTGCATTTTGTAAATTGATAAAAAAAAAAAAAAAAACGAATAAGTGTCATTTCATGAGAATTTATGAGGGCGTGTTTAGGGGCAGGGCATGGTAGGGGTTGGGTGGGGCAACTGGTGGCGAGTAACACTTAAGGCCTGGCTAGTAGCTCATGACTTGAAATTTTGAGCCTTGTTTTTATCATCTATCTTTGACTTGTCTCATTTTTCTAACTGGGGCACTTGTAGGTGTTTTTTTTTCATCTAGATGTTACTACAGCATTCATCTGAGGTTTATCGAATGTCATTTTACCATCTGCTGTGAATGTGGGCCCTCTAGAGTACTCTGTGAACGTCACTGTCAGCACCTTTGGATAGATATATATATATATATATATATATATATATATATATACACACACACACACACACACAGCATCTCACAAAAGTGAGTACACCCCTCACATTTTGTGAAAATTTTATCCTTTCATGTGACAACACTGAGTAAATGACATGTTGCTACAATGTAAATTAGTGAGGGTACAGCTTGTATAACAGTATAAATTTGCTGTCCCCTCAAAATAACACACAGCCATTAACCACTTCCCGACCGCCGTAAGCAGAATGACGGCCGGGAAGTGGTTTAGTTATCCTGACTGGACGTCATATGACGTCCTCAGGATAACAAGCCGCCACGCGCCCGGGGGGCGCGCATCGCGGCAATCGGTGGTGTGGGAGGTCAGTCTGACCACCCGCAATACCAATCCCGGTAAAGTGCTTCCATCACCATGACCATCATCGTGACAAATCACGGCTGGTCACAGTGTAACACAGGAAAGCCGTTTATCGGCTTTCCTGTTTTCAGGTCTGCAGACCTGAGGAGTGGAGAGCCGATCGGCTGTGTAATTTCCTCAGTGTTGTCACATGAAAAAAATATAATAAAATATTTACAAAAATGTGAGGAGTGTACTCACTTTTGTGAGTGTGTGTGTGTGTGTGTGTGTGTGTGTGTAGGAGATTAATTGGGAGCTCCTTTGTTGGACAGGGATTAACATGAATGGCTTCATGTGCTTGGGAAAGCATTGTAGAAAACAGCGACTCCTCTATTTCATGCAGTTGGTGTGAATCTAAGATTATAGAGAGTCTTGTAAACAAGCAAAGTAGTTAGAGCAGAACTAAAACCTATCTTTTACAGCCAAGAAAGCTGTCATCTTAGCCTCTGATCTGCAGTTCATATGGTGCTACCCATGTGATCAGTTTTAAAACAAGCTATTTGATAACGTGACAGCTCCGTTGAGAAAAGAAACAATTGTGAGTTATTCATGGAATGCCTTAAATGTACCAGTTGTAAAAAAAAAAATGGGTGAATTGATGGGTTTAGTTCTGCTTTAAGAACAGTGAGGTAAACAAGTAAAAAGGAGCCTAAACTGCCCCCTGCTGGCTTGAGTTAATTTTGTTGAAACTAAATGCAAAACTGTGGAACAATTTAAAAAGTGACAGTATTAGGGCAATGGCAGACGAGCAATCCAACACATTGCTTCCATCCATTGTTAATGGTAGTAATCAACTTAGCATAGAAAGAAATGGGGAACTCTCCCCCTGCCACGCATGTGAGAGGTGAAATGGATAGTGTGAAACAATCAATATGAGGCATTTGGAGGAGACTTGTTCTCCCCCACAGATCTTGTTAAGCTACAAAAAAAAAAAAAAAAAAAACCATAGGGCTATATGTAAAAAAAAACTGAATCCAACATTCAAATACTCACTAAAGATTAATTTTCCAGGTGCCTACACCTACATTACAGTGATTGACTCAACATCAGTGAATGCTTGGTGAAAAGTCACATTTGCTGCCTTATAAAATATGCTCCCAAAGTTTCAGGTATGAAAGACAAACACCCGTTTATCACAGCGGAAAATTAAATGAATGTTTTAAGCACCTGTTTGATGCAACCAGGAATTCCCAAGGTGCTTTCAATCTATAACTTCCAGCATGCACTGTCCACTGCAGGCAGGGCACACTGTGGGAAACCACCTAGGAAGACAGACAACAGGTTGCCTGTTTTGATAATTGTATCACAATCACATGACAATGTAAGAAATATTTCACCAACTTGATATTCAAGCACCTTGCCTTTCACCCTTCAAAAGTAAAATAAATAAATTAAATATATATAAAAAATTAAACATAGTGGTATGCAGCCGCTCAATGCTTTAAGTTACTAGTATCTATATTTGCAAATATATAAGTAAAATGCATAAGATCAATGAAAAGTATGTGCCAAGGTCTTTCCAGATATGATCCATCCAGGGCATTGGGGGGCACTTGGGGGAGTTCATTTCTCCTTATACACTAATACCAGGCCTCAGCAATATCTGTCCTAGCTTAGATGGCTGGCGATGACGCTGACCCCACTGGGTTACAGTGGCAATGACACTTCTGTTTAAAATCTATTTTATACTAGCTGTATATTATGCTGACATTCCAGCACTATAAATTCCAAAAGCATTTCTCCGATTGTATACTTGAGAAGAAAAGTACATTTTTGAAATGCATTGGGTATTAGTCTCCCGCCAAATGTAATCTTCGGTACATTCAAAAATCAGTGGTAGTGGGACCAAGAGAACTGTCATCATTGTGCCACTACATGTTATATTGCAACTTATATGCTGGATCGCGTTTGTATATACAGCCAAATACATAACAATGTTAAGGTTTTTCCCTTTTAATGAGGTTTCAATAAAATATTATGATTTTATTATACACAGTCTTTGACAATGTTGCCTTTAAAGTCCCAAAACATGGGGGTTTCTTTCTATAGTTCTACAATTTTGGGACAATGGCAACTACCTATACGACTCTTGCTTCCGGCTATTAACAACTTGCTTACTGGGCACTTAAACCCCCCTCCTGCCCAGACCAATTTTCAGCTTTCAGCGCTGTCACTCTTTGAATGACTGTTGCGCAGTCATGCAAAACTGTACCCATATGAAAATGTTATCTTTTTTTACCATAAATAGAGCTTTCTTTTGGTGGTATTTAATCATTTCTGGGTTTTTTATTTTTTTGCTAAAAGAAAAAAAAAAAAAAAAAAAAAAATGGTTTTCTT
>BLSH010276656.1:1076492-1099419 GCA_018402905.1 Glandirana rugosa | reverse complement strand
AGAAAAAAAAAAAAACTGAATGAGCTGGGAAGCCGTTTCCTTTAACATTTGAACCTACCTGTCCATAGTTGTCTATGCCAGTTACTAATCTATTTAAATTTAACAAATCAAATGCTGTCCTTAGGGCTTGACCAAGTGTAGTGAGTCCCACAGCTTGAAGATTTTTCAGCTCGTTCATAAAGGTAGCATGATTCTCTTTCCAACCAGCCTGTAAAAAAGATAGAAATATGTATTCTTCAAATTCCATGTCTAAACAAAGAACACGTTAACCTCTAAATAATCAATAGTTCATTATGATGGTAATCAGCTGTAAGGGTCTAATATTACTTGTATTAATCCAATAGTAGCGGATCAAAGAGCGCTGTTTGAACAGGTAGACTGCTAAATGTGGTTCTCCCATTTTCATCAAGTGACTAACTTCTCCAGTCATTGACCACTGCAGTCATCATGATTAAAGAGTCCAAGTAAGTAAGTAAGCCCTAAAACAACTAAGGGTGGCCCATACATTATACAATTTTCCTTTAGGATTTACCAAAACCATATAATATGAGATCAAACTGAAATGCTTTCAATTTGTATCCAACCAGGCAGGTCCTTGCACCACACAGTTGAAGGTAAAACTAAAAGAAAATGAACAAGAAAATTGTATAATATATGGACAGCCTTAAGCCTCGTACACACGGTGCGAGTCGTATGACCATATGGCCCAAATGGTATGTTGGCTCATGTAACTCGTGTACTGACATGCACTAAGCGACCGCACAACCAAGCCTAACGTAGTGACGGGTTACGAACATATAAAAATAAAGTTCAGATGCGTGTAATTTGTGAATTAGGAACGAACGGACACTTCTGGCCCTTCCTGACTTCGGAGCATGCGTGTTTTGCACCGTACAACTTGTTGGACCAACTTCACTGTACACACCATACAACGGTCCTACGACCGCTTGTTGGTACAACCAAAGTTTTCTAGTTTGCTCATCCAACTTCTGTTGTACGACCGTCGTACGTCGGCAGTTCTAATCGCGCGTACTAACAGTCGGATGATCATACGATCAGTCGTACGGCAGTTTCCATACGACCATCGCACCGTGTGTACGAGGCTTAACTCTCCAAATTCAAATTGTCACTACCATCATAGAAGCAGTCCATCAAGTCACAGAACATGCTGGAAAGAAAGGCCACAGACCAGCACTATTGGCCATATATACGTAACCCTTTATACTGATTAAATCTGCTTGATCCCATCGTGACAGGACTGTCAGCTCAAGCAGCATATTAACTGTAGCTCAAGCATTTCTTTCTGCTCATTCATGAGTCATAAATTTTCCAATATGTTGCACAATCACTGCAGGCAAATAAAACACTTCAAGCACTTGCAAGGAGTTCTTGTTTGCAAGGGCATACCTAGATGACCCGATTGTTGCAAGCTATCCTCAAATACATTGTATCACATGTAGAATTTTATAAATACACTATATTACCAAAAGTATTGACACCTGCCTTTACACGCACATGAACTTTAATGGCATCCCCGTCTTAGTCTGTGGTGTTTGCTTTGTGCAGAGGTCCAAATCAATTGGTGTAGGGGGATTATAGTGTGGGGTTGTTTTTCAGGGGTTGGTCTTGTTCCAGTGAAGGGAACTCTTAAGGCATCAGCATACCAAGACAATTTCATGCTCTCAACTTTGTGGGAACAGTTTGGGGATGGCCCCTTCCTGTTCCAACATGACAGCGTGCCAGTGCACAAAGCAAGGTCCATAAAGACATGGATGAGTGAGTTTGGGGTGTAGGAACTTGACTGACCTGCAAAGAGTCCTGACTTCAACCCGATAGAACACCTTGGGGATGAATTAGAGCAGAATCTGCAAGCCAGGCCTTCTCATCCACAAATGCGCTTCTGGAAGAATGGTCAAACATTCCCATAGACACACTCCTAAACCTTGTGGACAGCCTTCCCAGAAGAGTTGAAGCTGTTATAGCTGCAAAGCGTTGGCCAACTCAATATTGAACCCTACGGACTAAGACTGGGATGCCATTAAAGTTCATGTGCGTGTAAAGGCAGGCATCACAAAACTTTTGGAAATATAGTGTACCCTAACCGCCCTGCAATCAGCCATTGTACTAAAACAGCTGCTTTGGGGAACAGTTATTCTAGGTGGATATTTAAAATGTTTTTTGCTTACAGTTGTCTATGCCCGGTATGTGCACAATGCCTATGGTCCCACCGTCATTAGATAGTGGGAATCTAAAGCCACAGGGCCAATCAGAGTGGCTTTTGGCCTTGTAATCACTGTGATAGCCAATCACAGCAACCACCAATGTAAACAGTACATTTACGAGCCGGGCCTTTCTTTCACAGAGGAAGGGGAGGGAGGAAGATCAGTGCCACATGCAGTTCAGACTGAGAACAAGCAGATAGATTTGTTTTATTGCAGAAGAGGCATAGCATGTCTCTTCTGCAATAAAGTAAATGCCTGCTTGAATAATTTTGTTTTTCGTTTTACAGTTTAGTTCCTCTTTAACTGCACAGGAAGTTACGAAGATACTGGAAATCTGACGTGGTCAGTTAGGTATTTCTCTATACTTGCAATAAATGTTCTTTGCCTTAAAGTGGATTTAAAGGTTCAAGGTTTTCTACCTTCATCCATTCTATGCACAAAAGAAAAAGACCTTCTGTGTGCAGTGGCCAGCCCCCAAATACCTGAGCTCCCTCTTCATCCAGAGATGTGCACGAGAGTTGAGCTTCTTTCAGGTCTCTCATTCCTCGTTGGCTGAGACCGCTGCGGGAGCAATTGGCTCCTGCTACTGTAAATCACAGCCAATGAAGAGAGTGGGGGCGGGGCCTAACCACAGCTCTGTATCTTAAGGACACAGAGCGGGGCTCAGGAGCAAGCATGCACCAGTGACCCTAGAGCAAGCGGTTTGCTATTCAGGGAACTGGTTGAAAGGGAGGTGCCAGGAGTGCTGGCAGGGGACCGAAAAGAGGAGGATCGGGGCTGCTCTGTGCAAAACCACTGCAGAGAGCAGGCAAGTACTGTATACTGCACATGTTATACTTACATGCCCTGTGCAATAGAACTGCACAGAGCAGTCCAAATCTTCCTCCTTCCGGGGTTCCCCACCAGCGCTCCTCATGTCAGGCACAGATGTGCTGGCAAAGACTGTACATGAACTTAGTGGGATTGTACAGAAACTCCACAGTAATTTTCACCTTTCTGCTACTACAAGCATCTAGGAGGTCTGCTGACTATGTATATTCTCCCCATGGTGGGGCAAGGGTGTGTGCTGGTGCTATGCATGATGTGATATACAGCCCCAATGCATTTATTCTGGTGACTACTAATGATGGTATGAGTGCACACAGGAGGCCAGAAGATGTGGTTGATTAATGACAAAAATGTAAGTGTTTCAGGACTGTGTAGGAAAGAACGGTTTACTGTATGGTGCTAAATTAATTAAAACGTATCCATTGCCATAAAAAAAAAAAAAAAAAAAAATATGAGGATTTATTACTATTTAAAGTAAAAAAAATTTAAGGCTGGATTCACACTGCAGCACAGAGCGGCTCACAGCAGTGTTCCGGTGCATCCCTGTTCACAGTTTCAGGTCCGATTTATGCCTTGGGCTGATTCCTGCTAAACCAGTTGAAATTTGAGCCATGAGTAGCCCCCCTGGCACCACCTAGCTAAGTGGTCTCCAAACTGCAGCCCGGAGCCTTTATCTGGCCCTTGGGGTAACATTCCACACCCACAGATACCATCAATGGGGCACTATTCCTCCCACCAACACCATTCCTCCCACTCACGCCAAGAACGGGGCATTGTTTACGCCCACTGACACCAGGGCATTTTCTACTCCCACAGGTCACAGTCTGGCACCCCTAAAGCCTGAAAGACAGTACACTAGGCTCTTGTTTAGAAAGTTTGAAGACCCCTGACCTAGCTCAACAAAAATGGATTTAAATATTGACTGCACCGGGCAGAAAATTATCAACTAACCTATCAGATGCAGTCAATGTTTAGATATTCATACAGCCACTGTCTAGTGTGGATGGGGAAATCAACCGATTTTCTAGCGCTCAGCCCACAAGCTGAATTAGAGAAATATTGTGCAGTGTGGCTGTGCCTAGCTTTAGTTTTACTTTGTCATGTCTGCCAAATCTACCATCACAAAAATCAGATAGGTTTTTAACAAGTTTATGTCGTTTCAAAAGTAATTTTCAATCCTAAAACCTGGAGCTTTATTTAAAAAACCTGGTGATTTTACCATGAAGAAACATGCGTCAAGCACTTCCTGTTATAAGGCGACAATGCTCTTTCCCTGTCTCCCTATTATGCTTCTGCATTACCACCCTGTTACATTTGCTTTCCAAGTAGACTACAACTGGCTGTTTCAACACACATTCCACGGGTAGGGTCCTCTGTTGTCGTCATCCCGCCCTGAGAAATGCCATGCAGCCAACGTTGGAGTGCATGTGAAGACAGCAGGTGTCAGCAAAGAGTCTGCAGGAGATCAGCAGCACTGTGATGCAACAAAGGTTGTAAAAAGGTGAAATCAAATATATTATAGAAAAATAATAATGGAAGCTGTTAAAAGGGTACACAGTGCATTAGCATACTAAATACCATTTACTTAGGGTTTAAATCTACTCTAAATATTCCACTGTTTTAGCAGTCTTACTCCTCTGACTGAGCCATGGAATAAGAGGACTCCTTAACACTGACACTTGCCTCTCCTCTCAGTCTCCAAGCATGGGAGTGTGCAAAGCAAAACAACCCAGTTAAAGGAATGTAAACTACAGGGCTATGATATTTGAAACCATTATGCATATTTAGAAGACAGGACATAATGTGTGTGTGAGGTCAGGTATTCCACATATACAACAAATGTGAGGCTGAGGTGACCTCCATTGACTTTCTAACAGAAGAGTCAGGATCAGACAACAGAAGTAGAGAGACTAGGGGGTTAATGTATACCTGCCATGGGCAGGGCTGCACACTTTTTAACCTTTTAGGTCAAGAATTCAGATTCTTCCCAATCTTCGTTATGACCGGTACTCAAAGTGCAAGTCTAGCCACAATTTTTTAGTTTTAATAGTGGATGACAATTAGAACGCCTTCTTGTTTAAGCTGCTAACCATGCTGTTGCAGAGATTTCCTATTACTAAAGCCGAACATAGACGGTTCGAATCTCAGCCACTTCAGCAGGGACCGGCTGAGATTCGAACCACATATGAGCAGGCTGAATGTTGCAAAGTTGAGAACACAGTGGCTCCGCGGGAGGGATTGATAGGGGAATCAAGCGATTTTCTTTCCTGCAACCATTGGTCAGTCTATGGCTGGCTTAAAAGTCCACTCCCTCTATGCATTGTGCAATACATTAACCTGCGCCAAGACTAAAAGTTGCTGTTAACTTTATATTGCCATCTGTTGCAGAACTTCACCAACTTCATGTCTGGTGAAACTAAAGTTAGGGGAAATATATCTGAAGGAGGCTTAAATAGCAGTAAAAACCTGACAGGGGTTCCAATCATTCCCTACTAGATCCAACACAAAGAAAACATTTTATCTGGACATCTACTTGTACTGGGCATAAGCATTAGAGGACAGTCTCCCTATCAAGCGATGATGTCATATCTAAAGACCTAGAAAATGCCCACCTACCAATTTTACAGACAGGTGTGTGGTTGGGGGCATGAAACAAGTCAGAAATGCTGCTCCAATTGCCATCACCCCTAAACCCCTGAGAAGCCAAGTGTTCACATATAATCATGTGCTAGTGGTCAGATCAAGTCGCATGTGTCAGTTGTCAGATTATGTTGCGTGTGCATTGGTTGTGAAATCATGTTGCATGTGTTTTGGTTGTTGGATCATGTTGCATGTGTTTTGGTTGTTGGATCATGTTGCATGTGTTTTGGTTGTTGGATCATGTTGCATGTGTTTTGGTTGTTGGATCATGTTGCACGTTCGTTGGTTGTCAGATCATGTTGCATGTCGGATCGTGCCGCGTGTGCGTTGGCTGTCGGATCGTGCCGCGTGTGCGTTGGCTGTCGGATCGTGCCGCGTGTGCGTTGGCTGTCGGATCGTGCCGCGTGTGCGTTGGTTGTCGGATCGTGTCGCGTGTGTGTTGGTTGTCGGATCATGTCGCATGTGTGTGTGTGTTGGTTGTCAGCTCATGTTGCATGTGTGTTTAGCTGTCAGATCATGTTGCGTGTGTGTGCGTTAGTTGTCAGATCATGTCGCATGTGTTTCGGTTGCCAGATCAGGTCGCATGTGTGTTTGCATGTTGGTTGCCAAATCATATCGCTTGTGTGTATGCGCTTGTTGGTTGTCAGATCATGTTGCATGTATATGTGCGTGTTGGTTGTCAGATAATGTCGCTTGCATGTGTGCATTGGTTGTCAGATTACGTTGCATGTATATGTGTCTGTTGATTGTCAGAACATGTTGCATGCATGCGTGCGTGCATGTGTTGGTTGTCAGATTACACTGCATATCTGTCCACCCAATCAGCAGTGTTACCATATTACTGCACTTATACAAGTGATCACATACCCACAGTATAGCCGGTCCTAGGTAGTAGCGCATTGAGCATATGATTCTACAAGTCAATGTAAACACCAACTACTGTGTATGTATAGCTGAAATTTTATTTCTCTAGCTTCAGATGAAGGGTGGAAGAGTTAAAACACCTGTCAGGTCTTCTTGCTATCTGGGGCTTTGAGTTTTCTCCTCACTGCTCATCCTGGTTACACTTCTTTTCACCAGAGAGGAAGTGAAAGAAACCCTCCAAAACAAGAAGTAAGGTGAAATCTCTCTAAGGGCTTGCTTACATTTGCGGTAACCCTTTGAAGATCCACGGTGGACCGCTCACTGCCTGTGTAAAGCCTGCACCATAACAACTATATGTATTGCACATGGTTGGCGGATGGTTGCAGTGCTGCCCCTTTCTACTGAATGGGTTGTGCTTGGCTGGCAGCACTGCCCACTGAACACAACAGGGGAGATATTCCTTACCATGCTGCAATACTTTGCAACATCATATTTCTATACCATATGACTGCATTTGTGAGTGTGGTTAACGAGCACTAAGAACACGGCTCAACAATTTGCTTTTAGCACCGCCCGACTACAGAAACGGATTAACAGCAAACTGCATAGGTGCGAACTAGGTCTTAGGGTCCATTCAGGGTGCTTTCACATGGCTACCGCTGCCCTTTAGCTGCAGTGCAGTGTACCCGCAGTCTTGGTGCAGGTTAGTTGCACTATGTGATAGACTTCTATTACGTCCTGTGGTTTTGGTGCATTTTGCAGGACTTTTGATGCGCTTTCAGAAAGGCACACCAAAACCGCGGGATATAATTGAAGTCTATGACAAAGGGCAACTAACCTGCACCAAGAAAGCAGCTACACTGCTCTGCGGCCAAAACGTAGCTGATCGGTGTTAAACTGCCCTCACGCCACGTGCGATGGGGAAAATGTGCTGCCCTCGTTAGGCCCCTTACACACGAGGCGGGCTCCTTTGGGAGTCCGCCTGCTCAGTGGGGAATCGGCTCGCTGATCCCCAGCTGAGCAGGCAGATGGTTGGTTCGTCCCCGCTCATGCAGAGCAGACACAGCCTGCTCTCCTCTATGGGTGCTCGGATGTAAACAGACCGCTTTGTCCATTAAGGCAGGGTTCACACCATTGCGAATTGGATGCGGATTCACCACATCCAATTCACAATAGCAGAAGGTTTTGACCGGCTCTTTATGGAGCCGGTTCACATATCTCCGCAGTGGGTCCGGTGCAATTTGCACAAACGCTGTGTATCTTTTGGTCCGTGTCAGGTCCAAATTCAGACCAAAATTCAGGCTGAAACGGTGAACCAGGACGCACTAGACCCTTGCTGTGAGCCGCATGCGGCTCAGGCGTGAACCCAGCCTTACACAGACTGCCATCTGATCTGATCCACAGATGGGAAATGGATCCCACCATCCATCTGTTTTTAGCAAAGAAGATCGGGTTGAATGTCTGAAACACTTGCTGCTCTATAGGGGAAACTGGAGGGTCTACCTGCTTAGCGGGAAACCTAGCTGCTGATCCAGTGGATGACAGGTCCAGGTCTGCTTATGCAGAGAGGACACAGAGTGCTCTCCTCTGTGGGTGGTTGGATGTAAACAGACCGACTGTCTGTTTACACCTGACTGCCAACTGACAGATGGGGAACTGATCCCCCATCTATTTTTATCAGTTATGATCAGATGTCAGCGGTTGTTAATGGACACATCCACCGCTCCATAGAGGAGAATAGAGCATCCAATCGGGCCCACCAGATCAGTGGACAGATTCCCTGCTGAGCTGGCGGGCTGATTGGACCCTCTATTCTCCTCTATGGAGTGGCGGATATGTCCGTTGTCACCTGTCAACATCTGATCATAATTGATAGGTCTGTGTACTCTCCACTTATGCAGAGCGGACACAGACACAACCCGCTCTTCTCTACGAGTGGTCGGATGTAAACAGACCCCCTGTTCGTTTACACCCGATTGCCATTCGATCGACAGATGGGGAACAGATCCCCATCTGTTTGTTTTTATCTGATCGAATTGGATGTCAGCAGGTGTCAGTGGATACATCTGCCACTCCATAGAAAAGAATGGAGGGTCCGATTCCCTGCTGAGCTGGTGTGACCATTCTGTCCACTAAGCAGGAGGATGACAGGTTTGTGCCCTCTCCACTTACACAGAGTGGACACAGACACAGCCCGCTCTCCCCTACGGGCGATCGGATGTAAAGGGACCACCTGTGCATTTACACCTGGCTGCCGTCCGATCAACAGATGGTGAACAAATTCTCATCTGTCTGTTTTTATTTGATCGGATTGGATGTCGGCAGAATGGAGGGCTCTGACCGGGCCCGCCAGCTCAGCAGGGAATCTGTCCACTGATCTGACGGATGACAGGTCCATGTCCTCTCCACTTAAGCAGAGTGGACACAGCCCACTCTCCTCTACAGGCAGTCGAATGTAAACCGACCCCCTGTCCATTTACACTGACTGCCATCTCATCCGATCGACGTACGGGAAATGGATCCCACATCCATCCGTTTTTAGCGTATAGGTTTGGGTTGGATGTCAACGGGTGTCAATGGACACGTCTGTTAATGCCCACTGCTCCATAGAGGAGACTGGATCCCCATCTGCCTGTTTTTATTGGATAGGATTGGATGTCGGCAAGTGTCAATGGATACATCGGCTGCTTCATAGAGGAGAATAGATAGAGGTTCTGATTGGGTCCGCTTGAAAAACTGACATACAGACCTAATCGTCCCAAACAGTAAAAACTTTGAGGAGGGCCATAATCCAGATTCTGGGAATCTATTAATTAACCTGACACATCCTTTTGGACAGGGTACCTCTGCAACTAAATAGTCTAAAATTCAATATGGAGGGCTGTGTTGGGATGTGTGTGACAACATTGTCCACTGTTTTTAATTATTGGTGTTTGGATGTATGGGCCACTTTACCCAATATTTTTGCTGATCGTTGAACATTTTTTCAAGAAAGATATTTTTTCTACTTTCCATATCCTGTGGCTGGTTCTCCTTATACAACTCCTGTAAGGCGAGATGACCAGTTCAGGTCCCCTCCATATTGACTTTTAGACCTAATTGCCCCACTTGTGTGAAAGGGCCCTTAGATGCGCACGGACACTATTACTTGCTAACAGCGCCCTGAAACGCATGTTTGCAGCCACCAAAGTGCATGGCACAATTCATAAGTCACGTCTCATGCACTTTTTTTTTTAGTGTGTTCATCAGCTGCTCATTGAAATGAACGGGCTGTCAAAACAAAACGTAAAAAAAATGTGCACTTCCTGGGGGGGTGGGGGGATGACACTGCCTAGGAGTCTTTGTAAATTTTCCTATCGCACTCCTTTCTGGCAAAAAAAGCCCTAATGTAATTGGGTGCTGTAACGAAATCCAGCTGGGTCCTGGAGATCAATCGTCATGCAAGTGTATAAATTCGTCAGCACACCACGGATCCTTGTCCAAAAGTTTCGTTTATTGCAAAGAAAATCGCATCACAGCAGATTGCTAATCTGCTGTGATGCGATTTTCTTTGCAATAAACGAAACTTTTGGACAAGGATCCGTGGTGTGCTGACGAATTTATACACTTACTGCCTAGGAGTCTGCTGCCCCCTGGACGGTGATAAGACCTGACGGGTGATCTAACCCTCCTCCCCCCTACAGACACCCCCTGGACGGTGATAAGACCTGACAGGGGATCTAACCCTCCTCCTTTCCCCTACAGACACCCCTGGATGGTAATAAGAGCTGACAAGGGATCTAACCCTCCTCCTTATAGACATCCCTGGACGGTGATAAGACCTGACTGGGGATCTAAACCTCCTCCCCCCTATAGACACCCCTGGAAGGTGATAAGGCCTGACTGGGGATCTAACCCTCCTCCTTTCCCCTACAGACACCCCCAGATGGTAATAAGAGCTGACAGGGGCTCTAACCCTCCTCCTTATAGACACCCCTGGATGGTGATAAGACCTGACTGGGGATCTAACCCTCCTCCTTCCTATGGACACCCCTGGACATTAATAAGACCCGACAGGGGATCTAACCCTCCTCCTCCTCCCTATGGACACCCCTGGACATTAATAAGACCTGACAGGGAATCTAACCCCCCTCTTCCTTATAGACACCCCTGGACGGTGATAAGGCCTGACAGGGGATCTAACCCTCCTGTGATGAAAGGGCCCCTGCATGCAGGGACAGCTGTACTGGGGGAGGGGTGATCCCTGCCAGCTGTTGCAGAAGTTGGGAGGACTGTGGTCCATGTGCAGTCCTCCAGGGCCTGACCCCCCTCCCCCCATGTCGGTGTGTGTGGTTGTCATACCTTGATGCCATACGGGGGCTCCTCCAGGGTGACCAGCATGTACCTGTCTCCTCTGCTGGCGGGATCCCGAGACCGGAGCTGGGGGGAGAGAGAAGAGGGGAGAGAAGGGGGGTGATGAGTGCACATAGATAGTGAGCTGCACTTCTTCCCCGGTCCTGTGGGGGCGCTGTGTTCCGGTACTATACCTTCATGAACGTCTCTACAGCGCCCTTAGCTATGTCCAGGTAGGTAGTGCCCAGGTGGGTGCGCTGGTTCATGGACGCGGACGTGTCTAGCAGGAAGAGTAAGATGGGCATAGTGGTGCCGGTGGTGGGGGGAGGGGAGAGGATGGGGGAGGCCTGGCACTCTCAGCCTATGTGCCCCATCTCCTCTTTGTGTGACAGCCGTGTGGCGTTTATCGGGGGTGGGCGCTCATGTGTCTCTGTACAGGGAGGCTCAGTGTGCTGTTTGTAGGCCGGACTGCCTTGTTTATAAAGCCCCCCTAGCCCTCTTCCCTCCCTCGGTGGATGTGACAGAAGTTTGAATGAGTTCAGCACTACTTCCCCCTCTCGCAGCCTCTGTCTCCCTCTACTGAGCGCTTCCTTTCGCACTCGCGGCTTTTTAAGGCGGGCGGGAGGGGCCTCGGCGGGTTCCTAGTAAAACAGGCCTCTTACGTCAGGCTCGTCACGTGGCCGAGGCCCGAGCCCGCCGCTCATTGGTCCGGGAGGGAGGGGGCGCGCGTAACCGTGTCGCGGCCGGGTCCGCTGTGAGTGGATGAGGAGGTCGGCACGCCCCTGCTGGTGAGGGAGGTGTTAAAGCGCGCGGCTGGGGAGGGGAGGGGACGAGTCGGCTGGAAAGGGGAGGGACTCTCGCGTGCCCGCGCATTTTTTATTTTCCTCCTCTTCTCTTGTCTATAACGGGCGTCGTCGTTGGTGATTTTTCTTTCAGTCGTCGGTGGAGGGGGAGGAGGACGGTCTGTGCTGGTGGAGCGGCTCTGAGTCACCCAGACGGTGTATAGAGTGTGTGCGCCACTCACCCCTCCGTACCGGCCGCCGTGTCCTTGACTGCGGGAGACTGTGTCCTATAGGCTGGGGCCAGCCATGGCCTCCCAGTATGAAGAACAGAGGGAGCCCCGTGTGTCCTCCATTATTACAGTGCTGTGTAATGGCAGCAACTGGGGGCCCTCCTGACAACCAATAGAAACGCAGCTCTCCTGGGGGCCCCAGACCCTGGGGTGGCCTCAGGCTGACCTCCTCTTTATATAATGGTCATAGCAACCAGGGGCCCTTCCCACTATTGCCATCTGGGATCCCCTTAGATTTATATAGCTGGGCCCTTTAGATGTAACTGGGGCCCTTTAAGGTTTGGGCAGCCGGGCCCTTTTACATTTGTGCAACTGTGGGGCCCTTTAGATATAACGGGCACTGTAAGGTTTGGGCAGCTGGGGCCCTTTAAGATAGCGGGAGTTCTCTAGATATACCCAACCCATTTACGGTTTGGGCAGTCGGGCCCTTTAGATTTGGATAACTGGGGCCCTTTTCAGATTCTGGCAGCTGGGGCCCTTTAGATTTGGATAACTGGGGTCTTTTAGATATAACTGGCCCTGTAAGGTTTGGGCGGCTGGGGCCCTATAAGATAGCGGGAGCCCTCTAGATATACCGAGCCTTTTAAGGTTTGGGCTGCAGGGGCCCTTTGGATAAGTGGAGCCTTTTAAGGTTTGGGCAGCAGGGCTCCCTTTAGTCTCGGCTCACATATGTGCGTTGTGTGGGCACATGCAGAAAAAAGTCCCTTTAAAAAAAATGCATGAAACTGCACCATGTGGTTTTGCAATTCCATGCTGTTTTCTGATGCAGGGGGGCATTAAGAATTTATGTCCTCCCCATGCATTTAAAGAGCCGCACATTTTGTGTGCAGGCCAGGAACATGTGCAGCCCCCACATATGTGATCCTAGACAAAGATTTGGGGGTCCCTTTATATTTGGTAAACTGGTTCACTTCAGATTTAGGCAGCTGTGGCCCCCCTTAAAGTGGAACTGAAGTCTTGGTTAGGATGGACTTTGAGCAGGCAGGCTATTATCGCATTAGAGACATACAATGTCCCTTCTGCAGTAATCTGCCTTCCTGCAGCGATCTCTGGCATGGAATCTGATCTGCTCAGCTTACAGCACTGGGCTGATCTCTGTGTGCCGGGATGAGTGGCTCATGTGCAAGAGTGACATCATTCTGTGCCAGCCAATGAAGATGGCAGAAGATGATGCAGGCGAGGGACAGGGACCGATTTAGGAAAGGTAAGGATCCCCTTTTATCACTGCGACCTGATGGTGCTGCTCAAAGTAGAGGTGAAAGTATATCCCAGTGTCCCAGAACATGGGGTGCAGGCTTATCCTGATACCAATCCAGAGGGCTAGTACTGTATATGTAAAGTGGAAAGGATCGCCGCTGCTACTGACCCGCATAGGTGAATACATGATAAGGAGGGGCTTTTGCCTGCATGTCTTCACCAAATCACTCCAGTTGAGGTCGCTCTTTAATTTATTCATCTGGCTTGGTTGGGAGTAGCAGCGATCCTTCCCTCTATATCTGCTAGCCCTAAGGATCCCTTAAGTTCCGCTAAAGGCTGCCCAGGTTGAATGAAAAAAAATGGACTCCATTTCCCTTTCCACGGCCTCAATGTGGATGAAGGGATCCTTTTATTCTTAGAGTAATGATGAGCTAAGGCATGTTCAGGATCTTATGAGCAATCCCGCCAGGAAGTCAACTCAGCCAATCCTAGGCAGTGAGGCATTTCCTGTTCTGCAGCTGCACAGACTGGGAAATGCCTCACTGCCTATGATTGGCGGTGTGCAGTGTCAGCATCCTGGCAGTATTGCTCAGGTGGGTTGGGACTACAACTTCAAACACGCCTGAGCTCATCACTATCTGACAGCAGAGACTTCCCTGCCAATCGAATACATTGATGAGCTGGAAAATTCCGACACGATGGTTGTACAGAAGTCATCCGGTAGATCGACTTCTGTACAAACCTCCCTGACCCTTTATGGATTGAAATTCATCCAGTCCCTGCTTAACTGGATGAATTTTGATCCATTTGTGTTTAGTTTTAGTCCTGGGCAGCTGGGGCGCCTTTATACCTTGGTGACTGGCTCTATCAGGTCTTGGCAGAGTGATACGGCAGCTGGTGGGTCATGGTGGCATTTGTAGTACCACTCCAGCCCGAAAGCAGCAGATCGGGGAAATGTAGGCTGGAAAGGACTTGGGTGCAATGCCAGGGTGCCATCTTCCAGCTTGGACATGTTCTACTCTGCAGTAGGGGGGTTAACTACAACTGGGGCTTTAGAGATCAGTGATGCTGTAGTCACATGGCATGATGGGACTTGTAGTGTCTTAACAGCTGGAATTTCCAAACTGTATGAGCAGCATACCTGGTGTGACACCTGCCCCTAGTAGGGCATTCTAGGACTTATAACTCAGATCACCTTTGCTGATATGGAAGCAGAAATGTCAGTATATCTGTCGTATGCTCAGTCATCTCTCTCCATATCAGCGTTGTTTAGACAAAGGCACGCCAGCACTGGCAGTTGGATGGTTAATTTCAAGTTTATCTAGTTTGCTTCCTGTGAGTTTCGGATGCCACATTTCCAGGCAAACATCTCGGTCCACTTCTGGAGGCTGCTGGTGACCACCGTCTCTTATGATTTCCACATAAAACGCTTTGATTATCACAGACGTCCATCCAGAAAGTCAGGGCTCCTGAACAGCCTGTGTTTTCATAATGCAGCATAAAGAAATGACGAGTTATTAATGTGCAAGCTATTGCTGAATAGGCAGTGACAGCAGACATGGGAGAGAACATCAAACCCCACCCAAGTCTGAGGTCATGTTTACTAGGGAACTTTAACAGTCGTGTATCCGTCAAAGAAAAACCTGCTGGCTGCTGTAAACTCTCACATGGAACAGATCCTCGTGTAGTGCAAAAATTCTATCAACAATGCGCATGCAGGTGGTTTTTTGTTTTAATTGTCCATCTGAAGGCTGACGATTATACTTTATAAAAAATAAAAACCTGTATAAGAGTAGAGGTTCTGTGCAATGGTTATTTGACAGTTTTTCTCTTGAGGGTTTATTCCACTACTGATTCATCATGAGCTATTTTATAAAGGAAGCGGCCAGCCTGCTGAGGTTCCTTTACAAAGGGTAGGAAGCTCCATGGGCTTTACATCTGCAAACCTCAGCCAGCTCAGACAACTGTCCTGAACTCTAAGCAGATGTCTGTATGATAAATGAGGGCTCTGTACTGGTGCATGCTGTGCCATACATGAACCTGTGTTAATCACAGAGATGAATATAGGTCCCCCTGACAACTGATGACAGCTCTACAAGATGGAATGTGTTTGGACTTGTGTGTTCAAGGCGCTTCTTGCCCAGTAAGAACACCATATAAAGTGCTTTTCTGTCCATTCAGTTATTGGCTTAAACCACATATGTCAAACATAAGGCCCGTGGGCCGAATGCAGCCCTCCAGGCCTTATGTGCACCTCACACCCACTTTTGCAGATGGAATATGGCAGAACTCCATTCCCCCACCTCTGGCTCTCTCCCTCCACTCCCTGCTGTCCCTTGTAAACACAGAAGCCTTTTGTGTTTACAAGGGACAGCTTTGCCCTCAGCAGCTCCCAGATCTAACAGATTTCTGCACGCACTCACAGTGGGCCACAGCAGGGACAGATCTCCAGAATCTGAGAGAGAGAGAGAGAGAGAATGATCTCCCTCCAAGGCGAGGCAGAGCCGTCTACACAGGGAGGTTCTAGATTCAAATACACCGGTAGTAGAACCGCCTACACAGAGGTACTAGAGTCGGGCTAGGCGGGAGAAAGAGATGCGGGGATGTTTTGTGGGGGAGGTTGGGGTAGAAAACTGCACAGTGCTCCCCTAAACCCTGCACTCTGTACATAACGCACTCCTGGACCCTGCACTCTGTATGTTCTGTACTCTGTACGTAATGCACCCCTGGACCCTGCACTCTGTATGTAGCGCACTCCTGAACTCTGTACATAACATACCCTGCACTCTGTACATAATGCACCCCTGGACCCTGCACTCTGTATGTAGTGCACTCCTGAACTCTGCACTCTGTACATAATGCACCCCTGCACTCAGTATGTAGTGCACTCCTGAACTCTGCACTGTGTACATAACACACCCCTGGACCCTTCACTCTGTATGTAGTGCACTCCTGAACTCTGTATATAATGCACCCCTGGACCGCGCACTCCTGAACTCTGCACTCTACATAATGCACCCCTGGACCCTGCACTCTGTATGTAGCACACTCCTGAACTCTGTACATAATGCACCCCTGGACCCTGCACTCTGTAGGTAGTGCACTCCTGAACTCTCTAAGTTCAAATACACAGGTAGTAGAACCGCCTACATGGAGGTACTAGAGTCGGGCTAGGCAGGAGAAAGAGATGCAGGGATGTTTTGTGGGGGAAGTTTGGGTAGAAAACTGCACAGTGCTCCCCTAAACCCTGCACTCTGTACATAACGCACTCCTGGACCCTGCACTCTGTATGTTCTGTACTCTGTACATAATGCACCCCTGGACCCTGCACTCTGTATGTAGCGCACTCCTGAACTCTCTAAGTAGTGTAATCCTGAACTCTGTACATAATGCACTCCTGAACTCTGCACGTAGCTCATCCCAGATACAACAGGCCCTTTGTGGGCAACCATACTGCTGATGCGGCCTGTGGTAAAATTGAGTTTGACACCGCTGGCTTAAACAGATCAAGCCAACACCTAAGAGTATCAGTGGAGTAGTACATCTGGAAGAAGTTTAAAGAAAAACTTCCAGCCTAAAACTAACCGTGCTTACAAATGTTCCCTCCTGCTGCCTAAAGCCCGGCCTTAGACGGTTTGAATCTCGACTGGTTCAGCAGGGACCAGCCAAGATTTGAACCAGGTATGGGCAGGCGGATTGTAACCAAGTTAATTGATTAATCATCTTGGGTACAACCAGCCTGTCGTATTTTTCATGCGATTATAGCCAATGGCTATAATCACTGTGTTCTCCTGACAAGGATGGCTTCCCCTGCCTCCCTACTAGGAGAATATAATGGCTCTGCAGGAAAGATTCCCCACTCACTGAATGTGTATTGATGGGGGGAATCGAGTGATTGTGGGAAAGAAAATTGCACTGTCTATGGCTGGCTTTACCTCCGTATTAAAGATGTGTATATGTATCTATTTTTTGTACAGTCACGTGACCCTCCAGCTCCCCTGTGTCAGTGAGCGGCTCCTGCAGGGAAGAGGGGGAAATGCTAACAGCGCCTGAGCCATCGGAGCCTATGGGTGACGTTTTTGGCACTCCCTGCAACTGCTGCTCACTGACAGGGGAGCCAGAGCTGCAGGATCACATGACCGGACTAAAAACTGATATGTACACAGTCGCACATCTTTTTTTAAATGCAGGATAAGTAGCGGGAGAGGAGAAGGGACATGTTTAGGCACAGTTAAGAGTTAGGCTGGAATTCCTCTTTAACTCCCTTCGTGTATTTTTTTTCTCACCTGTATTGCTGGGCTATCTTCAAAACACATACTCACCTGCACAGTGAATCCAGCGTTGTCCCACTATGATATGCTGTTCGGGTGGCAAACTCTGGGTCCTGCACCATCATCTCCAGCTGGCTGCCTCTTCTGTATTCAGAGCGCCAATTAGTGAGGACATGCCATGCCCACCCTCCGTCTACTCTGTAAGCCAGGTCCTGTAGCCTCCTGGAAGATGTGATACAAGTATCCCAGGAGGCTGTAAACCTAAGGCAGAATGATGGCAAGGCTGGAGGAAAGACAGCTTTTTTTCTGGATGGAAAAAATTCCCCTTTGGAGTTAAAGTGGAACATACTATGGCTCTTCTGCATTAAAGTTCAGTCCACACTCTCGGCTCAATGTACAATTTCAGCATCTGCTGAGATAAATGAGCTCCCATGCTTGCCTGCAGTTACATCATCCTTGCCTGGCCAATCAAAACAGCTGAACATCAAAACGCGGGAGAAGATGCTAGTGGTCAGTGAGGGACTTCAACTCCGCGTGGAGGGGTACAGTTCTGCTTTAGGCTGGGTTCACACCGCAGCAGCACGGAGCGGCTCACAGCAGGGGTCCATCCCCATTCACTGTTTCAGGTCAGATTTCAACCCAAATTTTTGGCTGAATTCAGACCTGAAACGGACTAGAAGCACAGGACCCCTGTGCAATTCGCACCGGTGCTGCTTCAGAGATGTATGAACCGGCTCCATGGAGAGCCAGTTACAATCTCCAGAGAAATCTGCATCCAATTCACAATAGTGTGAACCCAGCCTTAAAAAGAAACTTCACCTACCTGGGTAAGACTAAATTTTATGTAGCTCATAGGGAAAGTAAAAACTGGAAGTTGATCTGGCATTTTACGACCCTGAACGCCAACTTAAAAATTAGCAGCTCAGCTCTGTACACCTACTGCTGCTGCAAGGCTTCATGGCGCAGCAAATTTACAGTGTAATTCCATCTAAAACCCAAGCCTGCTCCCACACCCATTCTAAGCCTATTCTATCTACTCTGTAAAAGGAAAGATGCCTTTCTTCCTTTTATGGGGTAGATATAATAGGCTTAGAATTGGGGTGGGAGTAGATTTAACCACTTCAGCTCCAGAAGATTTTACCCCCTTCATGGCCAAAATATATATTCTTTTTTTCACACTAATAGAGCTTTCTTTTTGTGGTATTTGATCACCACTGGTTTTATTTTATGCAATATAAACTAAAAAAGATCAAACATTTTGAAAAAAAAACAAACAATTTTTACTTTCTGCTATAAAACATATCCAATAAAAATTAAAAAAAAAAAATCAAATTTCTTCAAAAAATGTAGTTAAAGTTATAAAAAATAAAGTTATAGTGCCCACAATCTATGGTATATAATCTGTATTTCTTTTTTCATACTACTAATGGCAACCATCAACGCTGTATCTTGGCCTAGGCCAACAAGGCCCAGGCCTAGGGTGGCACTTTGCAGGGGGGCAGCGCTAAAAGAGTCCCCGCCGGCTTGCAATTATAATGCTGCCGGTATGATAATACAGGCAGGGCCGCCATCAGAGGGGGCCAGCCCATACATATGTGGGGGTCCGGGCATCCCAAAGGGCCCAGGTGGCGGGCCCCAACCAATGACAAAACCAAAATACACCACTGGCAACCATCAATGACTTATAATGGGGCTGCAATATTGCGGTGGACAATCTGATGTTTGGGGGGAACTGACAAACTAAGTGCCAATGACATCACCAGTGCTAAAAATATACACTCTCACTGTACTGAGACTGGCTGGTAAGGGGTTAACCTCTAGGTTGATCAAGGGATTAAATATGTGCCTAACTATGTGTAATGTGTGTACAGTGTGCTGCTTTTTATGAATGCTCTCTCAGCTTCTCATCCCTGCATTCCAGGGATGAGAAACTGACAGATCACTCCATGTGTACAGAGCGCTCTCAGCTGTGGATGTACACAGGCGATCAGCAGGTCCTGGCTGTGAATTATTGGCCGGGACTTACTGACATGCTCCCGCTGTGTACAATCAATGCTGCAATCAAAAAATCCTTCAATAGCGAGGAAGAAAAACTTGAAGCCCGTACACGATCCGAAAATCGGACGACAGATCATCCTTTTTTTTTTTTTGCATGCTAATCTCCGATCGCATCGGCAGTCACAAAATTAGTCATGAAAATTCTCGTACGTCAGAATAAAAAATCGGAAGTGATGTGATGCGTTTTAGTGTATTTGTATTGTATCTTTGGACGACAACTGTACTGATTAAATAAAAATACCAGACCACACGAGAACATTTTTTGTGTCTGATCGAATAACATCGGATGAACTGTCACGATCGGCTCTTGAAAGCTCTGTTCTAACGATCCGATTATCGTACGATCGCTTTGAAAGTGGGATTTTTCGTCTGATTTTTGGATCGTGTGTACGGGCCTTTAGAGGGTCAATAAGATGCACTGTTAATGACTGTAATGGTGTCCCCAATTAAAGCCTGACAATATCTTGTGTGTGCAAAATATCAAAAAGACGATATCCAAATATCTAAAACAATTATTAAAATAAAACTAAACCATATAAAATGGTCATGTAGATTGGTGGAAAACCTGCTAATAAACACCAGGTGTGCAAAAAGTTCATAAGTAGATCAATGCTTCACAGTTCATATATTTGCACGGAAATTTGATTCCAACTTCCCGCATGCAGATCCAACAAAGTACTTGTGGTGCGAATGAAATATTCAACATTAACCACTTCAGCCCCGGAAGGATTTCCCACTGTAGGACCAGAGCACTTTTTGCAATTCGGCACTGCCTCACTTTAACTGACAATTGCGACGTTGTACCCAAACGAAATTGATGCCCTTTTTTCCCCACAAATAGAGCTTTCTTTTAGTGGTATGTGATCACCGCTACATAATTTCTGATCACCGCTATAAAAAAAAAAAGAGTGACAATTTTGAAAAAATATATATATTTTTTGTTATAATACATATCCAAAAAAAATATTATAAAAAAAACAAATTTATTCATCAGTTTTTGCCGATATATATTCTTCCTCATATTTGTTGTAAAAAAAAAAATCGCGATCGGCATTTATTGATTGGTTTGAGCAAAAGTTGCCACGTTTACAAACCATGAGAATTCATTTATTTTTACTATTTTTATTTTTTTTTTTTACTTGTAATGGCGGCGATCTGCAATTTTTATTGGGACTGCGATATTGCAGCGGACATGTCGGATATTTTTGACACTTTTTTGGGACCAATGACATTTATACAGCGATCAGAAATTTAAATATCCACTGATTACTGTGTAAATGTCATTGTCAGTGAAGGGTTTAACCTGCAGGGGGGCGATTTAGGGGTTAACTGTGTTCCCTAGGCGTGTTCTAACTGTATGGGGGCAGGGCTGCCAGGGACATAAGAGATCTAACTGATCCCAATGACAGGGATCAGTAGATCTCTTACATGTCGCCCCAATGTTTACATCGGCGGTTCCCCGTTTTTCTTTTGTGCCAGGCGATCCCGGGTTGCCAGTGGACATCGAGTCCGCCCAGCCCATGGCCATACTGCTGGAGAGTAGACAGCGATTCACGATATTGTGCCACTCTGCAGCAGTAAATATACACGAGCCGGTTGGGAACCTGTTAAAGGTGCATCACCTCTGTGCTTAGTGCATAAGATTTGCCACTTACCAAATGTAATGATCCCACCAAGAGATCATATGCATGTATGTATAAGTGCCTCTGAAGGCAGGTGGTCAGGCAGCTTCAGGAAATGAATTCAGGCTCGCGTTTCTCCTTGATCTTGTGTCTCACATGATGTGGTATGAAAAATAATGGAAGAGGCTCATTAACATATAAAAACGAGTTTATTGTATAAAAAATGCACTTACATCAAAGACATTAGAATGGAGCAGTGTGTGTAAAATCATGAACGGTCTGTGCGTGTTGACGTCACGTTGCCAGCTCCCATCTGATGCGCTTCCTCTCAGAAGGCATCCACTGGGATAGAGGCTCATCCCAGTGGATGCCTGTCGGGAGGAAACGCGTCAGTGTGGTGCATTATTGCAAAAGATCCTTCAGATCAGGGGAAAAAACAGACATTCAGGAGGTGACAGTATTGCCCGCTGAACACCTGCAAACTGCCATTCCAGCACCACTGAAAAACAATTTTCAGAGAGGAAGAAAACTCTGTTCAGTGTGAACAAAGCACAACAATTGTGCTGTCTGATAAAAAAAAGATATTTACCAGTTCATGTAGTCCACTGTTGTTTTCTTTGCAGAAAAAGTTGCCCTTGCACTGCCAACTCCTGTTCCTGCATGCGCAGCTACATCTACACCGCAGCGTGTCTGCGCATGCGTGAACAAGATCAAAATAGCGCAACACTTTGTCCCTGAAAGAAAGGTAGACATCCCAGGATGGATGGGTGATGTGTGACCATTATGTTGTCCTCATCTAGACAAGAAATCTGGAAGCAGTGGCTGACTCCACCTTTAGCAACATGTTACACCTGTGTAAAGAAAACTTTGCAAAGCACCCATGCCCCCTGAGACCCCCCACCTCGTGACACAGGGGTCCCTTGCCCTTGCTGTCGCCTTTAACCACTTCCTGCCTGCCATATAGCAAAATGATGGGCGGATAGTGGTTTCATTATCCTGACTGGGTGTCATACAGCATCCAGCAGGATAAAAGGCGCTCAGAGCGCACAGCTCGGCGATCGGTGATGCGGTGTGTCCCTCTGACACACTGCATCGCCGATCTTGGTAAAGAGCCTATGACATAGTCTCTTAACCATGTGATCAGCTGTGTCCAATCATAGCTAGTCACATTGTAACTAGGAAATACCATTTATTGTTTTTTTCTCTAACCATGCTGACAAGTAGAGCAGATCCAATCGGCTGTTCTCCTGACGGGGGGGTCTGCTCTGATAATCAGCGCATTGATTATCAGTACAGACCCACTGGCGCCCACCAGGGATGCAAATCAGTGCCCATTAGAGATGCCAATCAGTAATGCCTGTAAGTGCCTCCTCATCAGTGTTGTCCATCAGTGCCACCTTTAACCACTTGAATACAGGACGTTTATACCCCCTTCCTGCCCAGACCAATTTTCAGCTTTCAGCGCTCTCACACTTTGAATCTCAATTACTCTCTCATGCTACACTGCACCCAAACAAAATTTGTGTCATTTTTTTCACACAAATAGAGCTTTCTTTTGGTGGTATTTAAGAAGCTCTGGGTTTTTTATTTTTTGCGATATAATTGAAAAAAGTGCGAAAATTTTGAAAAAAAAAACAATTTTTTTTAGTTTCTGTGATAAAATTTTGCAAATAAGTAATTTTTGTCCATAAATTTTGGCCAAAACCTATACTGCTACCTATCTTTGGTAAAAATAACCCAAATTTGTGTATATTATTTGGTCTGTGTGAAAGTTATAGAGTCTACAAGCTATGGTGCAAATCATTGAAAATTGATCACACC
>BLSH010276656.1:1041345-1065325 GCA_018402905.1 Glandirana rugosa | reverse complement strand
GAAAGAAAACTATAAACTAGTTGTGACCCAAAAATAAAAAACGATTTGTTTATCTTTTTCCGGTTGTTAAAACTTTTTTTTTTCATAAAGAAACAAAGACAATATTTTACAACATTTATTCATTCAAAAGAGGAAGTGACCGCCCGTGACTTCTCCGACGTCACTACTACTCCGTGACTATACGTCGTGACTACCCGTAACTATCTGCGGTGACTACCCGTGAGTATCCGTCGTAATTACCCGTGAATTGGTCAAGGGATGGCTGCATATCATTTTACTGCAGCCGTCCCTGACCGGCAGCTAGGCCCTCCTGCAGTATACTGCAGGCCCGCAGTAGCGGCGAGAAGCGGAGGACGTCATATGACGTCCTCCCGGATCGACGGCCAGTCCCTGCCGACGTCATTTTACTATACGTCGGTAGGGAACTGGTTAAGTGCCCATTAATGCTGCCTATGAGTGCCCATCAGTGGCGTCTATCAATGCCCATCAGTGCTGCATATCAGTGCCTCATCATCACTGCAGCCTCTTCAGTGCCCGCCAGTGAAGGAGAAAACTTACTTATTTACAACATTTTATAACAGAAACAAAGAAATACTTTTTTTTTTCAAAATTGTTGGCCTTTTTCTATTTGTTTAGCAAAAAATAAAAACCCAGTGTTGATCAAATATCAAAAGAAAGAGCTCTATTTGTGGGGAAAAAAAATGATAAAAATAAAACAGTATTGCATGGCCGCGCAATTGTCATTTAAAATGTGACAGGCTGAAAATTGGCCTGGGCAGGAAGGGGGTATAAGTGCCCTGTATTGAAGTGGTTAAAGTTGGTGAAGCCCACACAGATGCCTAGTTCATTCACAGAGACTGTACTTATCAATGTAACACAAGTGCAGTAATCAGTGTCCACCTTGTCCATTGACACTTCCTCCAACTCTTCAACTCACGGCCCGTATTGAGGTAGAGGCAAGGAGCTGGAGGAAGAGTGTGAAGGATCCTGACATTGCGTCCCGCAATGCTTTGCAAATAATAAATGCATTTTTTCCCAGAAAAATATATGCATTTATTATTTTTTTCTTGAGGCTGCATTCACACCAGTCTGGTGCGAATTCCAGCTCCGATGCCTGTGAGAAGGACAGGGGCTGCTGTTCAGTGTCTCTCTGTCCGATCTCACAGTGCATCGGCTGAGGGGGGAGGGGGGGAGGTGCAGTGAACAGGGGGAAAGGTCCCCGTTCAGTGCTGAACACATCTACGAATTAGATGTGTTCCCATTGAACTTAATGGGGCTGAAATTCCCACCGCATTGCACAGAAAACACACACATTTTCTGTGCAATGTGGAGTGCGAATGCACCGCACAGATGTGAACCAGACACATTGAAAACAACATGTTTTCAAGTGTCCTGCGAATTGGATGCGGTGTAAGCTGCATTCAATTTGCATAGGTGTGAACTTTGCCTTTAAAGGTACTTACTCTGCCTAGCATTACAGTGGTATTAAACCCAAAAGCAAACATTTATTATTTACAGCTTATTAATTCTATGATGTGATGGCCATATTTGTTTACTTTTTTAGGGTTTCTTTCTTTTTTGTTCACCTGGTGATCTGCATGTAAAAACGAGAAACAAAGAGAAAAAGAACAAACTGTCCTGTCACCCCACTGTCAGAATACAATAGCGCAGTGAGGAAGATTCCTCCATCCGCATTGGGCCGATTTTCGTGCGGCCATCAAATTTGAGTGATCGGGCATGCTGGAAATTTTTTGAAAAATGAACAAATTTCTAATCAATGATGGGAGAATCACGTGAGAAATATAATCGAAAAAGAAATGCACATGAGCTGTGACATGAGCTGTGACCTGGAAAGTAAAGGAGATTCCCGGCCATAACATTTCTTTTCCGTAGCAATATGAGGTGGAATTAAAGGCTTGGTTGGTCAAATTTTGAAATCAGAAACAAAAATTCTGAAACAAAATTTCTGAAAGTAAATTTGTTTGTAATTTGAACTATGTATGGCCTGCATTATTCTAAAGCCCTCTACACACGACAGCTTGTTGAACGATCATCCGACTGTTAGTACGCGTGATTAGAACAGCCGACGTGCGACGGTCGTACAACAGAAGTTGGATGAGCAGACTAGAAAACTTTTGTTGTACTACAAGGCGTCATATGACTGTTGTACCGTGTGTACAGAGAAGTTGGCCCAACAAAGCTGTATGTGCAAAACATGCATGCTCAGAAGTCAGGAATGCCAGAAGTGTCCGTTCGTGTAAACCTACATTCCTAATTCACAAATCACATTCACCTGAACTTCCACTTTATACGCTCGTAGCACGTCACTACGTTCGGCTTGGTCGTACAATCGCTTAGTGCACATCAGTATGCGAGACACAACAGTCGACATATGATTTTGGATGTCCGGTTGTACGACCATCGCGCCGTGTGTACGAGGCTTAAGGCTACATTCACACTCGTGCTACACCCACGGTAGCAGTAAGGCGCTGCTAGTTTTCTGGCAGTATCGGGGCGCTTTTAACCCCCAAGAAGGTGTTAAAAAAAGGGGTTAAAAGCGCCCATGATTCGGCGCTTCCGAAGCACCTTCACAAGTGGTGCCCATGCATTCCAATGGGCAGGGGCGGTTTGGGAGCAGTATACACCGTTCCCAAACCGCCCCAAAGATGCTGCTTGCAGGACTTTTTTTTTTCCCCGTCCTGCAAGTGCACCGCCCCAGTGTGAAAGCGGTCAGGCTTTCACACTGGGGTGGCAGGAGAGGCAGTTTTCAGGCACTTTACAGGCACTCTTTTTAGCACTAAAGCGCCTGAAAACTGCCCCAGTGTGAAAGGGGTCCAAGACACAGGCTGGATGGGTGTGACACAGCTGAAGACTGGCAGAAATCCGCTCACACCGTGCTATTGCAAAAAATATAATAAATATTTGATTTCAAATATATATTTGTATGACAATTTAACCACTTCAGCCCCGGAAGGATTTCACACTTTAGGACCGGAGCACTTTTTGCGATTCGGCACTGCGTCGCTTTAACTGACAATTGCGCGGTCGTGCAGCGTTGTACCCAAACAAAATTTGCGTCCTTTTTTTCCCATAAATAGAGCTTTCTTTTGGTGGTATTTGATCACCGCTGCGTCATTTCTGATCTCCGCTATAAACAAAAGAAGAGTGACAATTTTGCAAAAAAAACAAAATTTCTTACTTTTTGCTAAAATACAAATCCAAAAAAATATATAAAAAAACATTTTTTTCAACGGTTTTGGCCGATTTATATTCTTCCTCATATTTGTGATCAAAAAAATCACAATCTGCGTTTATTGATTGGTTTGCGCAAAAGTTGCCGTGTTTATGGATGATGAGAATTCATTTCTGGGGTTTTTATTTTTTTTTTAATTTTTACTAGTAATGGCGGCGATCTGCGATTTTTAGCGGTACTGCGATATTGCAGCGGCCATGTCAGACCATTTTGACACCTTTTTGGGACCATTGTTATTTATACAGCGATCAGTGCTATAAAAATGCACTGATTACTGTGTAAATGCCATTGGCAGTGAAGAGGTTAACCTGCAGGGGGCGCTCTAAGGGTTAACTGTGTTCCCTGGGCGTGTTCTAACTGTGTGTGGGCTGCCCTAGCAGGGGAAGGATAGTGATCACAGTCCTTCCCCCCTCACAGAACGGAGATCCATGTTTACATACGCGGACCTCCGTTCTTTCACTCCGGGGGCTCACAGTGCTCGATCTGGCAGCCGCCGTCGTATGATGGCGGTTTGCCTAGCAGAGCCATCTTGTCGCAGGTTGACGGTCAGTAAGTGGTTAAAGAGGAGCTCCAGTCTGGAAAAAAAATTAAAAGTCAACAGCTACAAGTAGTTTAGCTGCTGACTTTTAATATAAGGATACTTAACTGTCCAGGGATCCAGCGATGTCAGCACCCCAAGCCAATTTCTTAATCTGCTTTGGGTGCAGGCGCAAGCATTGTAAGTAAGGGAAACCATCAGTGAAGCCTTCAGGCTTCATAGCTGGTTTCCTGCTGCTTTCTGAATAGTCCTGTCGTCTTCTGGGACCTGTGTGTGTCCCAGAAGGCAGTGGGGGGAAAGAGGAGGGGCCAAAAATGCGTGTAGATCAGCGATGGGGGCGGGTACCTGTCAAAACTAGGTGCCCACTCCCCCCCAGCCCAAAAAAGTGCCAAACGTGGCGAGGGGGGGGGGGGGGGGAGGTGTGAACAAGTGGAGCTTCCCCTTTTGGGTGGAGCTCTGCTTTAAGGCAGTTTATTGATATTATTTATTTTTACTCTGTATTCCAAAGGTTGTTTTTTTTTGTTTTTTTTAACGTGACCAGCAGAGGACTAGAAGCTCCTCCTGCTTTTGTTTCCCTGCTGGGAATGATCTGGGTCATGTGTCAGCTGTATATCGATTAAGAAAAAGGTACTTTGATTTTTTTTAATTAACCACTTGCCCACTGGACACATAAACCCCCTTCCTAACCAGACCAATTTTCAGCTTTCAGTACTCTCACACTTTGAATGACAATTAGTCATGCAACACTGCACCCAAATGAAATTTTTGTCCTTTTTTTTTCTTTTGGTGGTATTTAATTACAACTGGAGTTTTTATTTTTTATGCAATCAATAAAAATTATCTATAAAAAAAGACCATAGATTTTGTAAAAAAATGCATTTTTCTTTGTTACAATATTTTGCAAATTAGTAATTTTTCTTCATAACTTTTGGCCAAAATTTATACTGCTACATATCTTTGGTAAGAATAACCCAAATAAGTGTATATTATTTGGTCTTTGTGAAAGTTATAGAGTCTACAAGCTTTGCTGCCAATCATTGAAAATTGATCACACCTGATGTACTGACGGCCTATCTCATTTCTTGAGACCCTGAGGGCCTGTTCACACAGGGGCGACTTTGTAAGGTGATTTGAACAGGACTTCAACGCGACTTACAACGTGACCTCCATGCCAGGGGACTTTGCCTGTGACCAATCAGAGAAATGAGGGGGTTGCCTGGGTACTTCGTGGGGAGTACCAGTGTAAATTATTTTCTTTTTCCTCTAAAGTCGCTTCAATATAGATGGGGATCCAACTTGGAGGCGACTTCCATTGAATTCTATGGGCACAAGTCGGATAGAAGTCACCTTGAAGTAGTGCAGGAACCTTTTCTGAAGTCGGAGCGACTTCAGTAGTGTACATTAAGACGGCTCTCATTCATTTCAATGGGATTTCTGATGTCAAGCTACTTGGGGCGACAGCCGCGACACAAGTCGGAGCGCAAGTCGCTGTAGTGTGAACCGGCCCTAACAAGCCAGGAAAGTACAAATACCCCCCAAATGACCCCTTTTTGGAAAGTAGACAGTCCAAGGTATTTAGTAAGAGGCATGGGTGAGTTTCTTCACATTGTAGTTTTTTCCCACAATTCTTTGCAAAATTAAGATTTTTTTTTCCCCACAAAATTGTCATATTACCAGGTTATTTCTCTCACATGGCATATGCATACCACAAATTACACCCAAAAACACATTCTGCTACTCCTCCTGAGTATGGCGATACCACGTGTGAGACTTTTACACAGCGTGGCCACATACAGAGGCCCAACATGCAGGGAGCACCTTCAGGCATCAGGGAAATAAATTACACATGTGGCACTGTAGAGCACTAATGGGGCACAGATGTGGCACGAATGGGGCACCGCTTGGCACTGATATGGCACAGATTGGGGCACTGCTGAGCACGGATTGGGGCACTAATATGGCAGTGCAGGGCACTGATATGGCACAGATTGGGGCACTGATATGGCACTGATCTTGCACGAATTAGGGTACTGGTATGGCACAGATTGGGGCACTGATCTGGCATGGATTAGGGCACTGGCACTATACCAAAAATACCTCTAGCAGCCTCACGCTGCAGCTTCTCCCTCTGCTGCTCACATGATCGGTGTGAGCAGCGGAGAGAACCGGACATGGTGCTGGTTTGTTTACATTGATTGCTCCATCATTGGATGGAGCGATCATGTGGTGAAGGGCCGCTGTCATTGGCCCTTTACCGTGATCCATGACCCGCCGGGTCCCGTGAACCTGGCGAGCACGGAGATTCGCGAGAGCGTGATTCTGGGAGGACGTTATAGTACACCCTCCCAGAATAATGCGACCGCCCTGCAGCTGTTTTTCGGCTATGGGCGGTTGGCATGTGGTTAAAATAATTACAGTGCCATCATCCACATTCAGAAATAGAAGACAATGTAAATGAAACAGTGTGGGTTTAGTATCACTTTAAGTGTGCTATTGGCCAGATCACCAGGTGGAAACAGAGGGGAAAAGCCAAAAAAAGAGAAAAGTAATGCAGTCATAATGATTGGTAAGCTGCATTTTTTGTTTTCAGTTAAATGCCGCTGTAAAGAACAATCTGCCACTTCCCATCTGCTCCCTGAACCAAGCACAGAGAATTTCACAACTTTTTATTTTAACGCGGTCCCACCGCACTCCGGTGACACTACATAAAATGGGGGTACTGGCAAGTCCCCTTTGTAAAAAATGCAGGGTGGGAACGGGTGACCTCATCCACCTCTTATGGCGGTGCCCGAAGCTTCACAGATATTGGAGGGGGGTCCTGGACACTATAAACAAAGTGTTCCTCACAACCATACCGCTGAATCCCATTCACTGTATATTGGGATCCCTAGAGGATATCATAGCAGTTGAACACACCCGAGTTGCTGTCTCCAGGGCCCTCTTCCAAGCTAGGAAATTAATACTTTTGAAGTGGACACTAGATACGCCACCATCAACCAGGTTATGGATTTCACATATGGGAGATGCCCTTAGGCTGGAACACTACATCTACCAACACAGGGGCTGCCCCGGTAAGTTTGAGAAACTATGGGCGCCGTGGCTGGACACCCCGGGGCTAAGCCCTCTAGAATTGGTTGGTCAGCGGCTGCTGGCCGGCCTTTGAGGAATAGAGACCCTTGGTGACCTCGGGATCATTACTGCGGAGGGGAGTGTAAAGGACCAGGAACGGGTGACCATAGGGGAGACCCGGTTGCAAAAGGTGGAGAGAGGGGGAAACTAAGAGACTCAGGAAATATACAATTTTTGGTCTGCAGTTTAACTCCTGCTGTCATAACCATTTGTCGGATGAGAGGAAATGCACTCGGCCACTGTGCTTTTACTTTGCTATATCTGTCATGGGAGTTTATTTACTAAAGCTAGAGAGAGCAAAATTAGTCACAATTCTGCAGAGAAACCAATCAGCTTCTAACCTTAAGCTTTAGCATTAAAACCTGGAAGCTGATTGGTTTCTCTGCAGAATTGTAACTAATTTTGCTCTCTCTAGCTTTAGTAAATAAACCCCTCTGTTTGAAGTCATCACTTCCCGTTCCTTGTAGGATCGCTCCGGCTCCCCTCGGCTTGCACCCCCCCCCCCCCCCCAGTCAATGTCATTGCCCTGTCTATCTGCTTCCTGCACCTCACTGTGTTTAAAGCACAAAGGCTGTGTCCCGGAGTGCCCTCGGGATCAGCATCCACATTTCTGTGCAGGATTGGCCTATTTAAATAGAAGGTCCACTGAGCAGCAGAAGTCTCTTGTTCAAATGTTTTTCATCTTTCCTTTTCATGGTCGTATTTTATACTCACTCTCTGCCCTTTATTTCTGTAAATGTTTTCTGGTGTTCACATCATCCCTGTTCTCAGCCATTCTTCGAAATCCTTTTAATCCCTTTTCTGCCTGTTTGCTAACATGATGAGATGTCAATACAGGACAACAAGGTGTAGATGTATGTGCATTCGCCCATGCGTGAGATCCTGCTCTCATAAGAGTCAAATAAGGGTCAGATGGGGCCACTGATGTCGGCTACAGGATGGTGCCCAGCAGCAATCGTATTCTTTTTGTGAAAGAGCAAAAGAGGCGCTTTGCAGGCCAAAATCCTGGCAGGAGGTACTGGCACTGCTGTGCCTTTAGCTTACATTAAAAATGAGGGAAATCAAGAAGACAGGATCTCTTTAAGAAAAGTCTTTACAAATCTTAAAGCTGAAATATGAGCAAAAATATGGTCTAAATACAAGATAGTATTCTTACTTGAATCTTGAATTCATCTTCATAAAAAAAAAAATTCAGTGCAGTCAAGGGGCCACAGTAGTTTACAAACATGGTACAGTGCAGAGACATTGGTTATATTCCGCAAGCAATACAAATGATTTATAAGCTGTGTACAGGACACCAGGGATGTGTCCTAGACAGGGCTGGATTAACATAGGGGCTATTGGAGCTGCAGCTCCAGGCCCCTTCCTTAAGATAGGCCCAGCCCAATGGTGTGAGTGAGTCACTAATACTGCCCAGCCCTGCTCTGTATACAATATATTTAATTTGTTTTAACAAAAAATTGTTTGCATTTTCATTTTATTTATTTCCATAAAAAGGCCACACCAAAATCCTCAGCACCAGGTCAATGATGCTCTTAATCCGTCCCTGGTCCTAGATAGCAGGTACATTCCACCCGATATTGGAGCCATGGTCCCTTTAAGAAGGACGACTGCAGAGTCTCAAACCCAGATCGCTAGGACTTCGGTACCTATGGGGTTCAGGCCTGGGGAAGGGAGGTCTGAAAGGCAGCAGAGACTCAGTGCACCTGTGTCAAGGAAGCAAGAGAAAAGAGAGCTCACAAGCTGGACAGCAAGCGTGAGCTCTCTGAATCAACTGAGACACAGGCTGCTGAACCCCTCTGTCTGGCCGGCCTGACACCCTGACTCTGGAGGAGCCTAACCGAGCTGTGGGACCGGAGACTAGCGTTGAGCCTGCTGTTTTAGTTATCAATACCAGGATGCTGGACTATGTATTTACTTTGGCTGAAGAAAGCTATCATTTGATTTTGTTTGCTTCAAAATAAATGGACTGTTTGCTTCAATAAACTGGCTGGCGGCCATTACGGAGCTACCCCCAGGTTACATTTGGTGGAGGAGTGCGGGGCAGAGTATAGCCGCAAAAGCCGTTTGGAAGCATTTAAAGGGCCAGTACCCACGTTTGCATGTCCTGGGTCAGGACAGCACAAGCTCTGAAAACGTCACAAGGCGACATGGAGGAGGTGATAAAAGCCTAGGCTCAGAGCACAATAGCCCAGCAGCAGGCCGCTGCAGAAGCCAACCATCACCATGAGGAGACCACACGCTTGCTGGTCACTCAGTTCACAGTCCAGCAAGAAGCGACTCAAGCGCATCTAGCTGCTTTACAAGAGGCAGTACAGCATCTTGCACAGGGACGAGAACACACCGTTGGGATCTCTAGCAATCAGGTAGCAGTAACGGCCAGTCACTACCTGCAAAAGTTGACGCCTAGTGATGATGTGGAGGCATTCATGGCTACTTTTGAGAGAACAGCAGAAAGAGAAGGATGGCCCCCAGACCAGTGGGATGGTATTGTTGCTCCTTTCCTCACTGGGGATCCCCAGAAGGCATATTTCAATTTGTCAGCTGCTGATGCCAAGGATTACAAACGGCTAAAGGCCGAAATCATGGCCCGCCTTGGTGTGACTACTGCTATGTGGGCCCAAAGGGTATACCATTGGAGGTACCATCTGGACTTTCCGCCAAGGGCTCAGATGCATGACCTGAGTCAGCTGGTCAAAACATGGCTGCAGCCAGAGGTGCTAACAAGTTCCCAGATGGTGGAGAGGGTCATGTTAGACCAGTACCTAAGGTCACTGACAAATGACATTCGCCGCTGGGTGAGTCATGGAGACCCCAAGACGACAGATGACCTAGTGGAAATGGTTGAGATATATGCTGTGATGGAGGATCTCTTGGGACCAAGCCACGAGGGCCCTTACCCATGAGGAAAGCCAAGACATCCACCAACCCGGGAGCTAGCATTCAGGAGAATCAAGGAACATCCACCCCAGCATCCCAGAGCTCTGCTCCAGCACGTAGGAATGAGGGCGTGCTGAGCTGGCGGTGTCACTCCCGGGGGCAATATCCAAGCCCACTGTCCCCGCAGGAAGAACCCATGGAGTGTAGCAATATGCGCAGGATGTCCTTTTATGCCCAGAAGGTCTGTGCTGCCCACCTTGACCTGACCGAATAATGGACCGGTTTTACTGGCCAGGAGTGACAGCAGAGGTGAGACGTTATGGCAGTTTATGTCCCACTTGCCAGCTGACCGCACCGATGCCCCACTTGAGGAACCCATTGGTGCCGTTACCCATTATCGAGGTACCATTCAAGCGCATTGCGATGGATTTGGTGGGCCCATTGGTGAAATCAGCTCGGGGACATCAACACATCCTCGTGGTACTCGATTATGCCACCAGGTATCTGGAGGCAATTCCCCTAAGAAAGGCTACGTCAAAAGCAATCGCCAGGGAATTGTTTAATATGTTCTCTAGGACAGGATTCCCGAAGGAGATCTTGACAGACCAGGGTACCCCCTTCATGTCTCGGGTGATGGCCAATCTGTGCAAGTTGTTCCAAATCAAACAGCTGCGCACATCTGTCTACCATCCACAGACAGATGGACTGGTGGAGCGTTTCAATAAAACTCTCAAGTCAATGCTTAAAAGGGTTGTGCAACAGGATGGTAAAGGCTGGTACTGTCTACTTCCAGCACTGATGTTTGCTATAAGAGAAGTGCCTCAGGCATCCACAGGTTTTTCCCCGTTCGAATTCGGTATACGGGCAGAGACCACAAGGACTGCTTGACCTGGTGAAGGAAACGTGGGAAAGTGAGGCATCTCCTCATAAGACAGTGGTAGAACATATAACTCAGATGAGAGAGAGGATTTCTAAGGTGATGCCTCTGGTCAAAGAGCACATGCAAAAAGCACAGGAGGCACAAAGAAGGGTGTACAACCGGTCTGCCAAACTCAGACAGTTCTCAGACGGTAGAGAGTAAGTTCCTGGCCAGGTGGCAGGGGCCATTTGAGGTGGTAGAAAAGGTTGGGGAGGTTAACTATAAGATACACCAACCTGGGAAGAGGAAGACCTACCAGATATACCATGTAAATCTCCTGAAGCATTGGAAGGACCAGGAGCAGGAAGTTGCCCTGGCTGAGATTAGTTCTAAGCCCCCGATAGGGGAGAACTCAATCCCAGTTTCTACCTCCTTATCCAAGCCACAAACACAGCAGGTAAAGGAGTTTTTACATAGGAATAGAGAGAAGTTCTCAGGACTGCCAGGTCTTACCAGGGTTATTGAACATGACATTGTCACCAAACCTAATGTGAATATTCGAGTGAAACCCTATCGTATCCCTGAGGCACATAGGAAGGCAGTGTCAGAGGAAGTCCGGACAATGCTCGAACTTGATATCATTGAGGAATCGCAGAGTGAGTGGTTGAGCCCGATTGTGGTGGTACCGAAACCCAACGGGAATCTGCGATTTTGTAATGATTTCAGAAAACTCAATGAGGTATCGAAGTTCGATGCATATCCAATGCCCAGAGTAGACGAACTGATAGAGAGGTTGGGACCAGCCCGGTACATTACTACCTTAGACCTCACTAAAGGCTACTGGTAAATACCTATTAACTATGGAAGCCCGAGAGAAGACTGCCTTTTCTACCCCAGATGGCCATTTCCAGTACAAAAGAATGCTGTTTGGCTTGCATTCCGCTCCAGCTACTTTCCAGAGAGCTATGGATAAAACCTTATGCCCGCATCAGAAATATACTTCAGTGTATTTATATGACATTGTCATCTTTAGTACAGACTGGGAATTCCATCTTCCCAGAGTGCAGGCGGTCTTAGACTCTCTAAAGAAGGAAGGATTCACTGTGAACCCAGAAAAGTGTGCCATTGCTATGGAAGAGACCAAGTACTTGGGGTACATTGTGGGTAGAGGGTTAGTGAAACCACAGGTGAACAAGGTAGAGGCGATCCAGGCCTGGCCCCGCCCAGTCACAAAGAAAGAGGTGCGAGCCTTCTTGGGCATCATGGTGTTACTAGCGCAGGTTTGTACCCAAGTTCGCCACTGTTGCTGCACCTCTCACAGACCTGACAAAGGGAAAAAAGTCAGTCATGATAAAATGGGATGACAAGGCTGAGAAGGCCTTCCAGGGGCTTAAAACAGGCTTGTGTCAGTATCCAGTACTGGTCGCTCCCGACTTCTCGAGGGAATTTGTAGTTCAAACAGATGCCTCCAGTTAAGGCTTGGGAGCTGTCCTGTCCCAAGAGGTCAATGGGGAGGAACACCCCATAGTTTTCCTAAGTAGGAAATTGACAGCCGCCGAGAGAAATTACGCTGTGGTGGAACGGGAGTGCCTGGCCATTAAGTACGCTATTTTCTCCTCGGTAGGAAGTTTCGGCTGGTGTCAGACCATGCCCCATTGACCTAGATGAGACAGAACAAACACACAAATGCCAGAGTTACCAGGTGGTTTTTGGCATTGCAAGAGTTCAAATTCGTAGTTGAACACAGACCAGGAAAGCAACACCAGAACGCGGATGTTCTCTCTAGGTTACACTGTAGGGTGTCACAAATTGCCTCTGACACCTCCGCGTCGAGGCGGGGGGGATGTGTACAGGACACCGGGGATGTGTCCTAGAAGGCAGGTACATCCCACCCGATATTGGAGCCATGGTCCCTTTAAGAAGGACAATTGCAGAGTCTCAAACCCAGATCGCTAGGACTTCGGTACCTGTGGGGTTAAGACCCGGGGAAGGGAGGTCTGAAAGGCAGCAGAGACTGGTCAAGGAAGTGAGAGAGAGAGGGAGAGCTCATAAGCTGGACAGCAAGCATGTCATTTTTTTTTGGGGGGGAACACTGTGGACCCTTTTTTCACAGGATCCCAAATCCACTTACTCTCCTGGAGCCGGAAGGAAGTTCACCTTCCTCCCTCCCTCTCTGCGATCTTCTGGGACACATCACAGGTCCCAGAAGATACGCTGAGCCATTCACAAGCCGCAGTATGACTCGCTTTGAAGTCAAATCCGGTTGCCCACACTTGTGATGCCGGCGCAGCCAAATGGAGAGGGAGACGAGCGAGCCCTCGGGGTGCCGCATCGCTTGAACGAGGGACAGGTGAGTGGCCTATTGTTAAAAGTCAGCAGCTACTCACCAGTGCCCATTAATGCAGCCTGATCAGTGCCCATCAATGTTAGTCCCCACTCCCCCCCCCCCGTACCTGGTCTGGGCAGTTCTTCTACCTAGGTCCCGGCTGCAGGTGGTTCCTCTGGAGCCTGGGGGTGAGGTGAGCGGACAGGGACTCCCATACCCTGTCCAGCAATAAACGAATCCTTCGCTGACCGCTGTGCAGCTGTTTAGAAAGAAATCTTCTCCGGGCCCCCTGTGTTCGGCGGGGGGCCGGGGGACAGAGCGCGGACTATTTCCTCACTTTCCTTTAGGCGGATTAATCCACCACATTGCTGCCGATGGCTCCAGTGTAGTGCGCTGCGGCAAGTTAATGAGCAAATTGCAATTAGTGAGCAAATATTCCGCTCTGGGGGCCCGGAGAAGATTTCTTTCTAAACAGCAGGCAGCGGGGATTAATTTATTGCTGCACAGGGTATGGGAGTCCCTGCCCACTCACCTCCACTGCGCTGTCACTAACCGGCCCACTGAGCCATCGGCCCACCGGGAAACTCGGTAAAGCGGTTGTATGCTCATGTAAAAAAAAAACCTGTAAGGCACAGGCATAATGAGCTAGTATGCACCGCATACTAGCTCATTATGAAATACTTACCTCAGAACGAAGCTCCGTCAGGGCTGCTTGGTCCCTGCAGAGGGAACTGATAACTTTCTTCGTAGGGATCCTTCTGGGTTCGCGGCCCCAGCGCTGTGAGCGGCCAGAGCCACGAGACATCACTCCCGCACATGCACGCCGGAGCCCTTCTTTCCGTCAGGGTTTCCGGCAAGGTCCAGCGCTATTCGCCGGATATCACTGCGCACGCGCCGCTGATGTCAGCGGCTGCATGCAAGGTGAATATCTCCTAAACCGAGCAGGTTTAGGAGATATTCATTTTACCTACTGGTAAAACTTATTATAGGCTTACCTGTAGATAAAAATGAGATCTTGGGCATACAACCATTTTAAAAACAACTTTCTCCTAACTTTTTTAGCTGGCTCCTAGATTTAAAGTAATTTTTTTAAGCCCTGCTTTACAACATTATGCAGCATAAATGCAAAATGCACCCTTCAATGTGAACGATACCTTGCAAGGCAAAGCATCAAATCTCATTATTTAGGATATTTCTTAACATGCTGCAACGGGAATGAGTGTTTAGGACTGGACTCACTGTATTGCCTGCGGTAACTCACCTTATGCATGTTGATGCATTGAGGTGCTATTCATTAGGAGTAGCACACCAAAACACCACCACCATGTACTTACCAGATGCTGTGTTAGTAAAAAAGGTGCAGGTACATTATTTCTGTCCACTCTGGTGCATTGGCAGCCCATTTAAAATGGAATGTGCAGTATAAATAAATTTAGATTAAAAATGCATGCTTTTAAGCGCTTTCTTCTAAGTGTTTTAATGTGGTGCATTTTTAACATTCCACTTGATGCATTTTTTTCCCGGCAAGTGCATTTTCCATGTTACTGTATGTAAAACACACTAACGTATTTTAGTGCATGGAGCTGCATAATATTATGCTTCCTCTCTGAAAACACAGAGACTGCATGAGATAACCAGAATACATAAACACAAAGCACATACTGTAGGTATGAATGCTCCCGAACCTTCAGTGAAAGACACTTGACATGGGGACTGCCGCTATGATTGTGCCTTAATCACTTACGCTGTACCCTTTCTCTTTCATTTCTGAAGGTGGTTTAGCTGAGAACAGAGGCGTAACTAGACCCTTCAGGACCCCGGTGCAAGAAATTATGAAGGGACCCCTGGCCAGGGCCCTTCCCTCTTCCCACTGATCCTGGGGCCCTTTACCTCTATCCCAGGTCCCTTTATTACGGTACCACAGCTGGGCCCTTTCACAAGTTCTGCAGTGGGCCCCCTTTCTGCCATCTTCAGCTCGAAATGCCAAAGTGAAATGCCAGGGCCCGGTCACAATGGCAACCTTTGCAATCCTGATAGTTCCCTCACTGGTGTCAGTAGTTTTTAATTTTTATTTTCATTTTATAATTTTTTTACCATTTAATTTTATTTCTTTTACAATTTTATTTTTACAAGTTTTTTACATTTTTTAGGAGCTCTGTTGGGGGGTTTTGATGAGATATCAGGGGTCTAAACAAACCTCAGCTCTCAATTTCCATCTGTGTAGCCACAGCTGCACAGAATGAATGGACAGGAATTGCTGTGCACCGAGCCTCCCATTCATTCAGAAATGGAAGTATGGTAAAAACAGTTTACTATACTTCAGTTATGAATGAACCAATTGGTACCAATTACTGACTCATTCAGGCCCGTTCCCATCTCTCTATCATGACACATCTTCTACTGCAGCTGGCAGGAGAGAGGAGGAGGGGGAGCCAGCAGTTCACTCAGAAATGGAAGTATGGTAAAAAACAGTTTACTATGCTTCAGTTATGAATGAACCAATTGGTACCAATCACTGACTCTGTTCATTCAGACCCATTCCCATCTCTCTATCATGACACATCTTCTACAGCAGCTGGCAGGAGAGAGGAGGAGGGAGCCAGCAGCTCTGTGGGGGGACACAGGGACCCTGGGAACAGCAGAAGACAAGTAAACTCAATAGCGGAAAATGGAGGAGATTGGGTCCTCTAAAAGCCACCCCTGCCATCCTGCTTATTCAGGTGTACAAGGGAGGCACACGGGCCCCCTGGACCATGGGGCCCAGTTGCAATTGCAACCCCTATCGTTACGCCCCTGGCTGAGAAGTAACCTGTATTAAAAGAAATGTATAGGCTGTTTTGCTAATCTGACAAATTCCCGTTGCTTGTCTTTAATACTGATGCAGTGGCTTTGATGAGTTGGTGATAATCAGAACTTCTGAATTCACTTGCTGCATGCTTCTTCCAGGTTAGTGTATTAAACAAGAGACAGCCAGACAGCTAGCATCTTTAGGAGGCAAGCAATGGCATTCTACATACGCTATGTTGTCAAAAGTATTGGGACACCTCCTGCCTTTACACACACATGAGCTTTAATGGAATCCCAGTCTTAGCCCATAGGATTCAACATTGAGCTGGCCCACCCTTTGCAGCTATAACAGCTTCAACTCTTCTGGAAAGGCTGTCCATAAGGTTTAGGAGTGTGTCTATGGGAATGTTTGACCATTCTTCCAGAAGTGCATTTGTGAGGTCAGGGACTGATGTTGGACGAGAAGGCCTGGTTCTCAATCTTCACTCGAATTCACCCCAAATGTGTTCTATCGGGCTGAGGTCAGACCAGTCAAGTTCCTCCACCCTAAACTCGCTCATCCATGTCTTTATGGACCTTGCTTTGTGCACTGGTGGGCAGTCATGTTGGAATAGGAAGGGGCCATCCCTAAACTGTTCCCAAAAAGTTGGGAGCATGAAATTGTCCAAAATGTCTTGGTATGCTGATACCTTAAGAGTTCCCTTCACTGGAACTAAGGGGCCAAGCCCAACCCCTGAAAAACAACCCCACACCATAATCACCCTCCACCAAATAATTTGGACAAGTGCACAAAGCAAGGTCATAAAGACATGGGTGAGCGAGTTTGGGGAGGAGGAACTTGACTGGTCTGCACCTCAACCAGATAGAACATCTTTGGGATGAATTAAAGCTAAGTCTTTGTGCCAGACATTCTCGTCCAACATCAGTGTCTGACCTCACAAATGCTCTTCTGGAAGAAAAGTCAAACATTCCCATAGACACATTCCTAAACCTTGTGGACAGCCTTCCCAGAAGAGTTGAAGCTGTTATAGCTGCAAAGATTGGGCCAACTCAATATTGAACCCTACAGACTAAGACCGGGAAGCCATTAAACTTCATGTGCGTGTAAAGGCAGGTGTCCCAATACTTTTGTCAATATAGTGTATGTGACCAGCTAGCATAGGGCCACATTTAGAGTGCAGTAAATATTAGAGAACAGCATCTGAGGTACCGTTGTAAAAAAAAAAATGACCAGCAGCAGGACATCCCGTGGGCAGGTAAAACTGACCCGAAGCTCTCATAGCTTTCATACCCACAGTGCCAGAAGTATAGAGCTGGCTGTAACTTCTGCCATGAATACAATTATGATTTTACTTTACAAGTCAGCAATATGGCTCTAGACATCTTTGTATACAGCACAAGTCACAAAACCGTTTTTTTTCCTGGAGCTCCACTTTAAACTGCTGGCAGCAGATGTTGAGCAGTCATTATGAGAAAGAGCTGTTTTACACAGGATCATTTTAGCTCCAGGATGATTATATAAATGTTCTAGAGATGAGGTGGCTTTTCTTGCCTTGAAAGTGCTTGTACATCATTTGAAATAAAATCAGTCCTGTGACAGCTGGACAGCAGCATTATAAATATTCACCAACGGTGAGAGACACAAGGTCAGACCCTTCTCAAGAAGGGCATCCCCTACAGTATTACAGAAGAACCTTGAATACATCATGTATATTCCATGAACCATGTATATTGCAGTTCAGGAGAACATGATGTCATGCTATTTGCCCAGTAATTTCCTGAACATCAATTTGTACTTTCCTTCTGGAAATATTCCTTCAGGTCACTTGTTTATTTTTTTACCTCCAATAGCAATAACCTACAGGCTTCTTTTCCCATTTCTACGCAGTGAGGCTGCAGAAACTGATACCTTGTGCCTTACGTGTCCTTGGATGGTTTAGGACTTTTCCATTATCCTACTCCTCTTCTTTCCTCCTCATAACTAAATTTAACTTTTGGCCCAGAAGGTGTTGGAATTTTTCTTTAGTCCTAAACTATATTGCTGGTCACCCTCTGGAACGCATGTTTTTACATTTATCTGTGATATATTGTATGTCTCTGAAAATTGGCTTCCTGCCTTTTGGACACTACAAGATATGTCTTCTGTAGTTTAGGACACCCAGTTCTCCCCCCATGTATTTTTTATTATCTCCTCTTTGTGTATTTATTATGGCATTATTCCTCTCCTAGGAGAATACATTGCAGTTACTCCATGGAAGCTCGGTCGCCACCTTTTCTTTTCCCCCTCTTTACTGCTGCTTCTTCCCCTCTTTTTTTCCTTTTCTAATTCTCTTTCTTAATTACCCGCTCCCAATTGTCATTTCTGCCCGCTCCCGTCCCCCATGCGCATTTAGTTTTGTCTCAAGTCACTTGGATTATAAATTTAGATTTGTTACAGCAGCTTTGGGGCTTCCTCTACACCTCAAAATGATAATGGATACATATGGAGCCTCATTTTTGTGATGTAGAGTTATCTTTTTTTTTCCTATGTTTTGCTTTTTCTTACAAAATGTTAATAATAAAAAAAAATATTTAAAGCGAAGTTCCACTGAAAAGTGCAACTTCCGCTTATTTGTCTCCACTTTTGGTACCTTTCAGGGGGGAGGGGGGAACGGGTACCTGTTTTTGACAGTACCGTTCCCCACTTCCAGGAGATGGGGCCGTGACCCAGTCTCTCCAAAGTTCGGCCTCCTCCTTCTTCCACTGCCGGACCAATTAGAAAACACTTCGCGCATGCGCAGTAGGGAACTGGCTGTGAAGCCGAAAGGCTTCACTGCTGGGTTCCCTTAACAGGAATGGCGGCAGCTGCACCGGACAGATCGCGGGCTCCCTAGACAGGTGAGTGTCCTTATATTGAGAGTCAGCAGCTGCAATATTTGTAGCTGCTGACTTTTATTTTTTTGTGGGAGGGCTGGAACTCCTCTTTAACCTAAAAAAAAAAACAAATTGTTTTCCTAATTGCCTTCTCTTCTGCCATAAGAGTCTGAGAAATTTGCTTGGTTGTCAGGTTCTGTGATGGAGCTGTACTACATCAGTTACTTTAATGCACCCTATAGTCATCTCCCAATTTCACGTCAATGCCAGGATGCTAACCAGAACAGAGGTGCTGATATACAGGTTGGAAACTTCTGCCAATAACCTACATGGGTACACACGTTTGCATGGCAATATGCGTAAGCGAATTGTGTGCAGTTGAGCACATCCAGTTCCAGAACTGGCACCAAACACCCTATTTAAGGAAGGGAATAGTGACTGGTATTTGCTGGATGATCTTCCCCTAATCCAGGAATCTCCAAACTATGGCCCTCCAGCTGTTGCGAAACTACACATCCCATGAGGCATTGTAAAACTCTGACATTCACAGACATGACTAGGCATGATGGGAATTGTAGTTCCTGAACAACTGGAGGGTCATAGTTTGGAGACCCCTGCCCTAATTCATGATCTTTGTTACTGTAAATCCTGATCCTGTGTTACTCTGATCACCTGTTACTGACTCCTGTGGCTTTTCCCTAGAATTCTCTCTGCCTGACTCCTGATCATGACCTCCGCTTATTGAAAGACCCTGTTTCTGTTTGATCTCCTGTGTTTGACCCTGGCTTGGCTTCTGAACTCCTCCTGATTCCAGCTGTACTGTTAGATAGGCCATAGATCATGTGAAAATAATATGAAAATCACTCTATTTTCCCATCAACACAGTCAGTGTTGATGGGGGAATCCCTCCCTCAGGGCTATTGTGTTCTCCCAGCAGGGAAGAGGGGTGCCGTCTAGTGGCTATAGCTGCTGGCAACAATTGCATGCTGAAAATCTGACATGTTGGTGGTACCCAGGTTGATCAATGGACTTGGTTACAATCAGCCTGCCTGTAGATAGTCTGAGATTTAAATCATCTATTAACCATGTATGACCATGGTTTGGCTCCAGACAATGTCTCTCTTCTACTCCCCTTTGCATGACCTCTGCTTGACTTTGACCTTGACACTGCTGTCTTCCAGACCTGCCTTACGGGTCTTGCCCTGTATAATCATACTCCGGATGTACTGGTTGCCAGCTGCAGATGCTCCTTGGGGTCCCTCAGAAATGTATGTCTGCTGCCTGGATACAGTCCCTACTGACCATCTGTCAGGAACCATGAACCAGACTGAGACAGAAATGCAGTAAAAATCACATTATTTTATAAAAATGGTAAAATAAAACAAACAGAGCAAACAAAGTCAAAACATAGACAAGGTTCGGTAGCAAGAGTGGATGGTTGGAGCAAGCCAACAAACAGGGATTCAGAGATCAGGGAGGTCAAACAAACAGCATGCGGGGTCTGGAGCCAGAAGGGAAGTCAGCCGAGCAGAGTCTTTACTCCAGAAACCAGAAGGAATGTCAAACAGGCAAAAGTCATTCACAGGAAAACACAGCAGAGATTTATCCAGAGATGTTGACCAGGCGAAGGTATCTGAGATCTGATCCAGGCAGTTTATATAGCTAGGAGAGCTGGCCATGAGCAGGATATGGACATCAGGTGAGACAGAGTGGAAGCTGAGACTGGCAATTAACCCTCAGCTGAGCAGCTTGCTCTGAGAAGGGAGGGCTGAGCCCAGCCCTGACACCATCTCCACAGGCAACTATGAACAGCCTGGATCCCTGACAACCATGCTACTTTGTGCCTTGCATGCCTGGTCACCATATCCAGGGGTGTTTGAACCAAAGCCACAAGGAAGCCCTTTTATCACTTTGGTCTCCCACCATGAACGTGACAGTCAAGACTGGGTCCTCTTTGCCTTCTTGTCATACAGTGCTGCCTTGGAAATGTTACAAGTTCTACTTATGCATTCCTTTGTTTCTTGTATAGTGAAGCCAATACTGTATATAAGCATCTCACCCACCAGTGCCTATTTCTGTAGTATAGGCGCACATATTCCATTTCCTTTTATCTACATTGTTCCTCTGTTATGGCAAGATTAATGTGCTCTTTGACATGCTGAACGTTTTGTTATTTGCTATAATTTCTCTACTTGATGTATGGCTGCACCTAACTTGCAAGTAACTGATATTAAACGTCTATCTGTATATCTCATTGCAGTCACATTGTATTCCTTAAAACTTTTCAATAAAATGTATTGAAAGAAAAAGAATGTCACAAGTCTTTCAGATATTTTGACCATCCAGGCAGAATGGGGGGAAACTTCCTCCACTCACAGTTTTGTGGATCCTCAAGACCAAGGGTCTCCAAACTTTCTAAACAAAGGGCCAGCTTATTTTCCTTTAGACTTTAGAGGAGGGGCGGATTGAGGCTGGCTGGAGGGAAAATTTTCCTGTCGTCAGTGGAAATACATATTGTCACATTTGGCATTAGGGTGAGGATTTGTGTTCCATCATTGGTGTCATAGGGAAGAATAGTGTCCCATTATTGGTGTCAGTGGGAGAAGAGGTACCCCATTGTTGATGTCAGTTGGCAGAATAGTTTTTTAAATCAGTGGGAGGAATAGTGCCCCCAAGGGCCAGATAAGGGCAAGCAACGGGCTGCAGTTTGGAGACCTGTATGTATGCTGCCATGGAGCTAAGGGAAGAAAGGTTACAGCAAGCAAATAATTTCCCATTTTTTCCACGTTTTACCTTGAAAACACACAAATAATGTATATATTATATGTAAATATATTGTTAATTATTTTCTTTTTTGTTTGCAAACTTTTTTATTCAAGTAACTTTGTGGTACAAAATAGCAATATGAAATGGGTACACTGAAAGGGTGTTCATGGTACAAAAGCCAATTGCATATCGATATTAGCTAGATGACAAAGGAAGGCATAAAGTTGTATTAGTGATTATAAGACAATAGTGCATAATGGACATAATAAACATGTAAACAATATATAGCAGACTTATTGCACGTGATTAAAAATAGGTTGATAAAAGACAAGCTCCAAATGGTGGAGTGCTGACAGCACATACAGTAACCTGGGTAAACACATTTGCATCTAGAATATGCCCGACAACGTTTCGTGGCAGTAGGGCCACTCTTCAGGGGCTGATGAGAAATTAATAGAATCAGAAACACCCTTGGACCAGACCTCTGTCAATTCAATTTTCCTTTACACCTTACATCCACTACAGATTGGAGCCTCTGCGTTCCTGTCGTTGGGACAATCTGACACCAATTATCACTTCTCTGTGCTTCCCCATACCACGAATAACACCTCAGCTCCCGGTATGGGCGTCCATGTCAGCCCGCCTATCTCAGCCCACTGTCATGCGCATGCTGCTTTGTGTAAGTAGCTAATCATGTGTTCAATCTACAGCTATTAATCATTTTTTATTATTTATCATTTTTTGGCTTCCCCAGCAGGGTCGCTTTGCTTGTGCCTTAGTGACATGCCCATGTCTTTTTTCAGATTTTATTAATTTCGCATCAGCCCCTGAAGAGTGACCCTACTGCCACAAAACGTCATCAGGCATATTCTAGATGCAAATGTGTTTACCCAGGTTACTGTATGTGCTGTCAGCACTCCACCATTTGGAGCTTGTCTTTTATCAACCTATTTTTAATCATGTGCAATAAGTCTGCTACATATTGTTTACATGTTTATTATGTCCATTATGTATTATGTACCCATCATTGCATGGTATTGTTGTTAATGTTCAACAATGAACATTTACATTATTTGGTATCCTTGTTTGAAATCGCATCAATGTATACCTCATTTAAAGTCCCGCCCCTCCCTTTTTTATGTATGTATACATTAGGGATGGAGACGCATGGTCCACATGGTCTCATTTAAAGCCCCAAACTCTCTCCTCTTTTTATAAGACAATAGTGCGACATGAGGAAATATTGATGGCTAACATAATATACAAAAAATGACATTGATGTGTTTGACTGCAAATGTTTGGTCAGATGTAGTTATATAGTTGTCAATGGTCTAGAAAAAATCATCAGCATGTATAAACCAAGGACTCCATTTAGTGGTATAGGAGTTTTTAATTATTTTCTATACCAGCCTTGAACATAAAAAAAAAATTGCAAGTTTCAAAAATACATTAGACCCATTGCACAGATCAAATAGAAATACTGAATTACAAATAACTTGTTTGAAACATAAGGGACAGCTTGCAGACACAGCAGATCCAACCTATGGTGGGAAAAGGTGTTTTGGCACCCAAGACAAAGAAGCCAAACTGTACCATCTGTTTACTTTTGATGAAGCATGCTGATAATTATTTCATAATGGTGTACAGAAACGCCAGTGGGTGTGATTGTATCCTGTGTATCTCAGGGGTCTAGGAAGAATTTAATAAGCCAGGGGAAAGTAGGCCATGTAATCGAATGAAGCAGAGCACCCTCCTTTCTGATGATGGCCAGGTGCAGGCTTCATTTTATCAACGCAGCCCTCTTTCTTGATCTCAGATACAGCCAGGACTGTTTATGTGCCCCAACTGCTGCTGCATAACAGTTCCTTTCCTGATCAATATTTGTTTTGACCTCAAATTAAATTCTAGCTTACATTGTCAAGTGCAAGTTCAGCACGCCGTTCACATTTGCATTTTAAAAAGAAGCTGTTGCTACTGACTTACTTTTGAATACACATCCTCAAGAGCTTGCTTCATTTGATATATGGGGGGGGGGGGGGGGCTCAGATCTGTAGGTTTTCATTTTTACTAGTTTATTAGGCATCATATCCAACAGAAAGAGGATGTGTCAACACCTTCCACAATAGTGAGGTCTAGCGAACCCCAAACAACAAGGAAAGAATAAGTAGTACTTAACACTGTCAACCTCCGTCGCCCACGCAGAAAATTAGTAATTCGGTCATAAAAATGGTCTTATTTAACTCCAATGTCTGTGTTAGACAGCCAAAGAAGGTGGGACATTTAACATAAGTTAAGAAAGAATGCAGATATGTCATAAACCTCCACTAGAGTGTCTGCAAAAGATATCTGATAAGGTCCTGTTGTAAATGGACCAGTCCTAAACAGGCTGCAAAACCGCTCAGGAATACATATCTGCCATGCTAGGTTTTTTTTCTATACTGACCTACAGCTAAACTGTAATGTGGTTACCTCTCTAAAAAGTGGTTACACTAATGTATAAGATAACAATCAGACACCAAGCACACATTGAACAAGGTCCAGAAGGCTAAAAATACACTTAAGACTGCGGGGGGGGGGGGGGGGGGGGGC